>VWYH01007994.1:0-65507 GCA_013399365.1 Pampusana beccarii | reverse complement strand
TCCTTCGCCGGGCAAATACAACAGGATGTGTATCTAGCACATCAGTTCTGTGCTTAACATTAAAGATATTTATTATTTGAATGAAACTTACCGCATAGATTTCCTGGAACTTAATACATTACAGACATTGTGAATAACTATCAATTAATTTATCACAGTAGAAATCTGTTTCTCAAAAGCTCAAACAGCAGAAGGATCCTACATTTACTGAGTGGTATACTTTATGTCAGCATGTATTTGAACTTGAAAATTTATGAAAGACAAGATTTAACAAAGACTTCTTTTGTCTCCGAAAATCAGGTAAGTGGAAAACAGTATCTTCCTGCAGTTGAACCCATGGGGAACTGCGGAAAAATTATTTTTTTCCCTGTTAAAATACATAGTTAGAACTATTATAATAAATTATCAACAGAAAGACAAACATTCCTCTCAATAAGTGACCTACTTTCCTGAGATATTTAATCATTTACTAAAATTAATTAGCAGTTTAGTTATTTTGATGTCTTGGTGTACAGCACAACAAGACAGAATATGCAGGTTTTTTTCTGCATAACAGACATTTATTTCTGCTGAAGTAATGAAAAATGTGTATTTCTTATCTCAGAAAATTTCATCAGTGACATAATTTGGTACTTTTCCAGTAGTTGTATCTACCTTTGCTATGAAATATGGTAGTCTAATATACCTTTCTAGTTTCTTTATTTTTGAAATATATATATGTAAATTATTTAACATATATGAAAACAAATCAGACAGCATGATTGTTTGTGTGTGGTGTGTCATTAGTTCTTCATAGACACTGAATAGAACAATTTTAATCAATAGCTTGTATTACACATGAATAGCTGTAGGACTTACATACGTATTTATATATCAAGAAGTATCTCACAAATTAGAGAGGCTACGGAGAGAACTGAACATAAAACATAGTTTTGTGATTACATGATTGTGTTGAAAGACAGATATCTGATCTTGTCTGACAGCTGTTAGGCTTACTCAAAGAAACAACTTGCCTTAAAATTGTAACTATTGTTTTAGAGTTGTTTGAAAAAGTTCCTTAAAATGTCCTGAAAGTTCAAAAGTTTCAGTGACAATGCATATCTCTACATGAACATTATTAGAGAGAAATAAATGTTTTAAATTGTTTTTATAAGATCAACATTTTTTTTAGTTCATTATAACTTCCAGAGGTAGTTCTTATGTAAACCCTACTATCTCAAGCTCAGTTTAGCAGTCTGCTAGTTTTTGTGCCTCAGAAAGCAATACTATCTACTTTCTTTCATATACAGCCTAATGTCAGGAAGGACCTGAACCCTACCAGTATGTGAATACTGTGCTAGCCGGGCCCCTGGAATTGAGAGTTTCATGGAGAAGCTAATAAGTGGCCTGATTTGGATTAGTGCTGGAATTTAGTCAACTCCACATTGACATCTACATCTGATCCCATCATTCTTGTTACCCTTCAGAGTCAGAGAAAATAAGCAAATGCTCTTCAAATGTGATTCATCTCACCTTAAAATGAATGCATAAAATAGACTAGATGAATTCCTGAAGTGTCTATTGTTCTCCACAGGGAATCAAGGGTGGCTAGATTTGCTAATATATCTGCACTCAGATAACTAAAGTTAAGCTGGATGACCCTTTCTGATGCTTTGTTGCAATACTGACCTGACTGCAGCAACATCTATGCTGTACTTCATTGTCTAGAGCAGGGATACAAAAATCTTTTCAACCGGGGGCCACATCAACCTGACAGTTGCCTTCAAAGGGCCGAATGTAATTTTAGGACTGTATAAATGTAGGAGTAGTTACATGCATTGATTGGTTTTAGCATATATTATTTGTATATCTCACTTAAATCTTTATAGTAAAAGACAGATAGTGGAAGCAAAATGTCATCAAATATCTAAGATTTCTGTCCTTACTAAAGGAGGTTGTAGCATGCAGGGTATTGGTCTCTTCTCCCAAGTAGCAAGCAACAAGATGAGAGGAAATGGCCTCAGGTTGCGTCAGGGGAGGTTTACATTGGATATTCAGAAAAAAATTTCTTAACAGAAAGGGTTGTCAGGCATTGGAACAAGGTATCTAGGGAACCGATCGAATCACCATCTCCAGAGGTGTTTAAAAGACACGTAGATGAGGTTCTTAAGAACATGGTTTAGTTCCAGTGTTAGGTTAATGGTTGGAGTCCATGATCTTGAGAGTGTCTTACAACCAAAATGATTATGTGATTCTACATAGAAGAACAAGGCTGTTTGCATATGAAAATATGAACGGAAAACAAATTAGGTATTGTGTTTCCACAGTTGAAGCAAGTGGTATTTCATTATAGGATTATATGATTGAAGTTTAGGGGAAAAAAATTCCCAAATTTCATTATGTCTTCTTTCCACTCTTTGACAAGGTTTGTGTTATCAAGATTGATCTCTTTGCAAGCAGGAATTGTCTTAAGTAATTTCATTATGGAGGTGCAGATACAGAGATGGTTTGGATTAAGAAAACACTTAACACTGCAGGATCTGCTTATTTCACAAAATTAACAGTGCACTGTCAAATCAGCCATACCAATTAAGTACATTACAAAGTAAAAGGTTTTCAACTCTTGTTTTCCAGAAGCTACACATTTTACTAAATGTGATGTATAAAGGTGCAAGGAAATCTGTCCTATTTATTAGACTGTAATTAGCTTACTGTTGTTGTTGTGAAGTATGACACTGCTCTTGGGAACAAAGTACAATGTTCCAAATTTAATGTAAACCATCTATGTCTAGTGAAAGGATATTTTACCTACTGATCCTGCAGTAGTATTATAAATAGCACTCATGCAACCACACGTTCCTGTTGGCCAAGGAATATAGACAGCTGAAAACTAACATGCCAAAAAGAAATTAAACATAAAAATTATTATTTTTCAGCCCAGTGAATTTCTTAATCTCCCTAACTGCTATTCAACCTAGTGAATGTCACTGTGAGCACAGTATCTGTGTGGGCAGAAGGGAAAAAGTAGAATGTAAAGCTGGAGGCAGAAAGGTACACAGTTTAGCAGGAACACAGAGTTACATGTTTCTCATAAAGCTGTGACCTGGGCCAAACACCTCTTCTGCTGTTTTTCCCGATATTCTACAAACACGGGGAAATATGTTTTAAAGCTTGTGTAATTTACTACGCTAAATTAGCAACATTGTTACGTTAAAGTCTCACTTCTGCATCAAGTGTTATCAAGTAAGAACTGTTCTAGCTGCTTGCCACCTGAGGCACTAGCAGTGTGCTCGTTTTTTAGTAAGCCTAGTAGGTGCCTTACAGCAGCTCGGACTAAAGTGCCAACCCCAGGTCTCCAAATGCAAAAATAGAAGTGTGCATTTTAAGGACATGGCAAGAAGAGGAAGTTTTGAAAAGTCTGTTTCACTTTGTGTAATAATATTATGGTTCTACAACTCTAACATAACAATGTAGTATAGAGAAATCCAGGCCTGGTACAATAACAGAGACCTTAAGAAATAACAGCTTGCCTTAACGCCCCCCACTGCTGTTACCTAGATAAAACCACTGACTTCAGGGCTCAGGGAAGCAGGGGAAAGAAGAGCATACCATCAGGAAAACAGATAGATGCTAAAAGTGTGTAACAGATTTAATTGTGTTGATGTTGCTACTGAAACTTCACAGATGTATACTTTCACTTTCTGCAATACTTAAAACTTTAATGATGATTCCTGGATTAGGCTGTTAAGATACCATTTGTACTAACAATAAATCACTGATTTTATATATAACGCATGTTTTCTTTTTTCTCATAAAGAAGACTTTAAACATTAAACTATTTATTCTCTGCTAATTGTCTATTAAGCCATAGTTGCCATGGGGGAAATTAATAATTCCTTAAAGCAGGAATGAAATGGTGAACTGTGAATAAGTTATTTTGAAGGATGAAAAAAAAACCATGATTTTGAATAGAATCTAAGTAAAGAGCTTACACAGTGAATATTATTCACATTATGAAGGAGGCGATAGCAGAATTTTAATACAAAAAATAGTTCTATGAGTATGTATTTAGAAGCCTTACCTTAATGCTTTGTGGTAGGATGCTAAAATAAATATTCACAGACAACCTCAATTATTGACACACCGTAACATTTCATGCCTTGTCTTTACATTCATGACAGTATTTTTTTAAACATGGATGTTTTGCATATATGCCTACCTATAGTAAAAAAAGCAAATATATTTTATTACCTGAGTACAGGGTATTTAGTGCACCATTTAGTATAAAACTATTGAAATGAGAATCAATAAATGTTATTATAATTTTCCCATCTATTAATTGTTCATCTATTTTAAAGATATATTGCCATTAGTTCAAGAGTTTTGTTGTGGTTTAACCTCAACTGGCAACAAGGACAGTGCAGCTACTCACTCACTCCCTCCCACTAAATGGGATGAGGGACTCAGAAAAAAAGAAAGAACAACAAAACACAACTCTTTGGTTGAGATAACAGTTTAATAGGACAGCAAAGTAAGATAATAGTAACATCAATAATAACAGCAGTAATAATAATCATAGAATATATCAAAAAAGTGATGCACAATTCAATTGCTCAGTGCTCGCAAAACCAACAGCCCATTTATTCCCACGCAGCAGTATTTGTCCCCTAGCCAGCTCCAGTTTACGTGCTGAACATGACACCATATAGTAAGGAATATCTCTTTGGCCAGCTTGAGTCAGCTCTCCTGGCTTTGCTCTCTCTCAGCTTCTTGTGCACCTGGTAGAGCATGGGAAACCAAAAAGTCCTTTACTATCTGGCAACAACCAAAACCTCAGTGTATCAGCTTTCTTCTCACACTAAATGAAAAAAAAATGGCTACTAGAAAGAAAATCAACTCTATGCCAGCCTAAACCAGTACAAGTTTCCATGTAATGTTTATATTTTGATCTGTAGAATGCAAAATGGAAACTCAGGTGTCTGTGCCATATACCAGGTGCATAGCCATGTGTCAATGAACGCAGACTAAATTTTATCACCTTCCTCTTCCATAACTTCAGAAGTGACCCCCATCAGAATATTCTAAGGTAGTATAGGAACATCTACCATCCTGATGATGCTAGTTTTGATTGATTAGAAGTAGAGTAGTCTGTATCTAAATGTTCTTCCACTGAGCTAGGCAATGGAGTTTAATCTTGAAAGATTAGATGGGAAACAATCACTGCAGAGACTAGGCATGTACTCTTCCAGTCCTGCAAATTGGCATTTGACAGAAGAGCTACTACAAGGAAGGAAAAGGGACAGAATGAGAGGGATGGATGCAGAAAGTCATTGTTTCATAGTTGTTTCTATTAAATATCCCTAGATTTCCATGAAGAACTCAAACCAATATGCTTGCTAATTTTTCAGTAGCAACCATTTAGCATTGAACTAGTCTATTTTTTCTGCAGAATAAAGATAAGATCAGTTATAGTTATGTTATTCACTCACAAATAGATCCATTTCTTTGTTCTCAAATCTTACCGCAATATGTATTTCCCCTTAGTATTGTTAAGGCATATTAAATCAAAAGGGGAAAAAAGAAAAGAAAAAAAGAAAATCTGTTCAGGGCCCTGACCCTTCATTCTAGCAAGGAAATTATCTCAGGAGTTCAAATGTATGCATATAAGAAGGCCTTAAGCCTTTTTTTTTTTTTTCCCTGTTTTCATTACCACGGTTCAATTGTTCTGCCTGGTTTGAATGTAAGTTAAAGCTTCAACCTCAGAGAAGGATAAATTGCAGTTTTATAATTCACCTAGGAAAGGAAGACTTCTTCAACAGACTGCTATAGGAACAGACAAAAAAGTCAGCGAAAATTGCTGAAACCTCAGATACTTCCCTGTTATGTCAGAAGAGATGTACTTTAATAAAGCAACTGTGTGCTCTTGAAAACAAGTGGATGGGTTCCAGATTTTTGGCTCCTCCACAACTATATTTCCTTTGCTCCTGTCTACTTCTTTCTAGAGAGTCCTTACTCATCCATGACAGAGGAATCACAACTTCAGTGTCTGTTGTGAAAACACATGAGAACTGTTTGTCTAACCCTAGGAGACTCTGAATGCAAAAAATACTTGGCTGCTAAGTCTGAGAATGGGCTTTCTCAAATTAAGAGTACATGCCATGCACGCGGAAGTGAATTTAAGGATTAAAAACTGATGAAAGAAATAAAAGACAGAGTGGCAAAATGAGCAGACTCTTTCATCTATTATATTACAGCTTAAAAATTTTGTGGTTTTGTGCTTTCGTGCTTTTCTAGACACTCTTAATTTAGAATTCCTGATGCAATTCATTACGAACTTTATTTAAAAATGTTAATGTTTCAACAATCATAATTTTAAAGAAAGTTTTGACACATCAACTGAAAGTCTAAATGTTCAGAAGGTAACTTCATCAACATAATTCCTGATATTTATTCTTTCGGTTAACTCATGGTTTTCTAGCTAATGTGATTATTTTTGATATCTAACTTCTGTTTGTGTATGCATTTAGCTGTCAGTACTGCATTCCCCTCTGTGTTTGGGTATTTGTTCAAACACAGATTTTTACGTGCAACTACACAACTCTTTTCTGTTTCTTGATGCAGCTTTTATTAAACTGCAGGATTAATTTATTTTCAGTCTTGATATAAAGACTAAAAGGTACATGACTGGAATAAATGTTAGTACAATAAGATCTATGGTGAGTCACAGACTCCTTTTCTAACTTAAATTGCAGCAATGTCTTCATTTTCTTTAAATACACCATGGATCTGGACATATTTATAGTTGTTTTGCGCTCATGGCTAGAGTTTCCCTTTCAGACGATAAAAAATTGTAAGTCTAGCAATAACAAGTAAAATGACTGCTGTATATGAACTTTCCGTCTTTTCCTATCAACAAAAATTAATTCTGTTCAGGGCTTTAGGGATTTAATTAGTCATAGATTATGAGAAAATACCTGGTTAATGTAAAGATTGCTGTTAAAAGAGAATACAAAGGAGTTAGGATATACTGTGCTCCTGATACATGCTTATTAGCTTGAAATTTTTACAATGGCAACAACATTTCAAGTGACTGCTATGAAGTGTCATAGAAAAGCTTATTTGCTAGGGAAAGATTATGATCTCATGGAAAGATAGAATAAATAGAATAAATAGTTTAGCCCTCTATTTAGCAAAAAAGTAATGATAATATTGATTATAACACTTAATAATATTGATTATATCCTTTAAAAATTATTGTATTTATGTGGCAAAAGAAGGCTGCAAAGGTGGCCTTTATCAGAACTGATCTGGGGCTGTGCCCATGCCAGACAGAGATAATTCCAACTGGCTCCAAAACAGACCCACAGCTGGCCAAAGCTAAGCCCATCAGTGATGCTGGTGGTGCCTTTGTGAAAATATATTTAAGAAACTGTGAAAAAATACTGTGCAGAAGCTGTGAGTGAGAAAATGTGAGAGAAACAGTCTTGCACACACCAAGGTCAGAGGAGAAGGAGGGGGAAGAGTTCCCCACTCTACCAGAACAGAGATTCCGCTACAGCCCATGGAGAAGAGCATAGTGAAACAGGTTGTCTTCCTGTGGTCCATATCAGACTGTGTCAGAGCAATTTCCATCCTGCAGCCCATGCAGGATACCACACCAACGCAGGTGAATGTACCTTGAAGGAAGCTGCAGCCCATAGAGACCCCATGCTGTAACAGGCTTCTGACAGAAGCTGCAACTCATAAAGAAGAGCACATGCAGGAGCAGGTTTTCTGGCAGAAATTATGGCCCATGGGTGACGCACATAGGAGCAGTCTGTTCTTAAACGATTACACTCCATGGAAAGGATCCATGCTGGAGCAACTAATGAAGAACTGCAACCCATTGGAAAAGACCCACGTTGGAACAGTTCATTAAGGACTGTGTCCTTTTTGAGGGAACATATGCTAGAGCAGGGGAAGAGTGTGAGGAAGAAGGAGAAAGAGAGGTGAATTGTTATGAACTCACTGCAACCCCAATAATATTTGGGAATACTATTTACTCAAATAAAGGCACTCTTCACTAAATATTGCTTTTGAAGAACATAATTATCCTTACCTTTGTGTTCAAACTTTTATTTCATCATTATATTTTTATAGAATTTCTTTTAAAATGTAATTTGAAATTAATATTTAATGTTAGCCTTGAGCAGATAAGTGCAATACTGGAAACACAGATGCAAAAATACAAAGAATTTCAATTTTAATCTTAATAAAGAACGAGGTCTCCAGCAAGATTACATTCTGTCTGATATAAATGAGAATGATACTTAAAAGTGATACAGGAGAGTGTATAGCTGATTAGAACAATACTGAAGTGTATTACAGTTCTCAGGATAGATTTGTTACATTCTGTTTTAATCCTTACCTGATTTTGTGAAGTAGAGAGTGAATACTGGTGAATTTAATCCACTATGCCATGATGAGCTGGCTAGATTTTCACACTTGGGCACTGGCTGAGTCATTGTAAAGTGACACTTTAGTGGAGAGACCTGTGAACAAAGTTGAAATTTATAAGCACGTCTGAAAGGTTCAGATAGCTGCGTATTTTGTGCATCTTTCTTACTAATAAAATTTTGTGCAACTTTCTTACTAATAAAATTTTGCAAATAATCTACATTTATCAGACGCAGAAAATGTTTGAAACTTCCGGAAATGTTCACCATCCATGAATTCTGGGATACTCAGACTCCAGATCCTGAGAGTCAGACATTTAGTTACAGGGAGCTTTTACTTTTTCTGAGTGGCAATCAGGGAATCTGAGGCCAGAGAAAAAGAGCAAAAAACAGTTTATCTGATACAGGTATCCTAAAATTTAATCTTGTGTAAAAGTATCAAAGCTTACCATAGCTAATAGCATAGGTGGAGTTCCTCCCAGATGGTATATAGAAAACTATAGCAAACACCATAAGGCTGTGCTTGTGCCATACTTCAGAATCGGGTACTTAGAACTGGTAATTCAGACTCTTTACCTCACTGATATATGTATTACTGCATTGTTCTTAAAAGGAAATTTCTCTCTATTGCTCGTGATTTGTCTCGTAACCTGCCCTTGAGGCTCTGTTGTAATTTGACCTAACATCCCGTACTTTTGGTGGCTATAAATAAATATTTTTAGGCTGTGACTCCTCTCATCTTAATGGCACCTGAAGTATTTGGTTAAACAGTACTTCTAAAAGAGCTTATGTCTTTCCACTGACTTTGATGGTGGAAATCTATAACTGGTTAGAAAAGTTTCCCTCATTGCCTTGTTGATAATCAGTGTGTTTACTCTGTATTTCTGTTTTTACAATATAGGATAGATAGATACATAGATAGATAGATAGACAGACAGATAGATAAGTAGATAGATAGATAACTACATAGCTTTCATCAGTAAGTATAAAGAAGTCAATAGCTGTATAATCTTAACCTGTAGGCATTAAATCTCATCCCATTTTTTTCACCAGTAACACAGTATTTAATATTTTGGGATTTCTCCCAGGGTGAATAGTATGTAAGCATCTTCTTGGAATTGTAGAAGACTTCAAAGACAAAAATGCATAGACAGTTATACATATGCATATTATAAATAAGAGAAAGATACCACTGTGATGTACTTATGTAGCAGCTGTGTAATATAATTATTTAGGATAAAGTTCACATACATTGAGATCCTTAAAAATTAAGCAAGAATGAACAGCACAAGAAACTACCCAGCATATGATACAGACACAAAGTTTAGTAATCCATCAAAACCTAGGTCTAGAGTCATCCATATTCTTTGAAAGAGAACCCTTTTGGTATCTCCATGGAATAATTACCAGTTGGTCCATCACTTTTCTGAGCAGAAAGATCACGGCTTACAGAACAATTAATAACATGCTCTGCATTTCAAAGTGCTGAGCAAGTTTAATGATGTATAGTTTGAGATGTGATGAAATTATACCTTCTGCTGATCTGGTTTCAGGTTGCATCAGAAAGAATATAACTGAATAGATATTGCTTGTGCACAGTATGTCACAAAAGGAAGAAAAAAGTGTTAAATATATATCCCTGTAACTTCATTAATACTGTAAAAGAAGACAAACATTACTATTTATGGCATTTGCCTATCAGGTCCCTCTTACATTCACTTTGGCTTTGTACAACTTTCTACACTAGAACTCTCCAGGATTTAGATCAGATCGTTAACCCAGTAGACTGATGACATTTCAGTATATTAATTTAGCTGTGCCAACTCAGGATCTGTTCTCCAACACTTGGATGCATTTTTTAAAGTGTTAGCAAAATCACTTAGCTGCAAGTTTTTATAAGCATCGAGATTATTTTCAAGTTTAATGACAAAATATTGAGAAATACAAATATTAAATATGGCAAAGAAAAAATCTAGCAAGAAGTGTTTGGGGTTTTTTTGGTTGGATGGAAGGTTTGTTGTTTTGTTGTTGTTGTTGTGGTTGGTTGGTTGGTTTTGGTTTTTTTTTTGGTGGGGACAGGTTGTTGTTCAGATTCTGCTGCAGTTGGATTCTTTTTTCAATGAATTTATGCTTCTTCCTCCAAAATATTGCTTGTTCCATGCACAATCTGTTGTACCACTTTAGTTTCTGTTGCAAAACACAAAAATACACATTTTAAGGAAGCTGTGTGACAAACGTGCCTAATTACATATTTAGAAGATCACTTAGCCAGTTTTCTGAGCTAGTTATAAGTTATACAGACAAATTACCATGAAGTCTATCTCGAACTAAGATAGATTGGTGCCATAAGGTTTTGGTTGGCTCAGAGCAAGGGGAGAATAAGGATACACCTAGACCTTGTACACATAACTTCACCTATATGTGTGATGGATGAAGCACAATTTGTATTTTGAGAATGTTTAGCTTGGAGTATAGCAGTTAATCACTTTGGGTAGAATTCATGTTGCCTAACTTTTGTCATCTAAAATGCAGGTGTTGTGTCAAAGCTTGTTATTTAGACTTTCAGTATAATCAATGTGACGGACAAACACAAATACATCATCCAAAGTTTGAGAAAATCTTTAGTCTGCATCTGAGACTCCTTATGGTGAAGAAAATAAGCTGAGCTAAACACATTACCTTACAAAACTCTCTGGATACTGAAAGGATCATCCTATGGCATATTCTGGCAACTGCTACCAGGGCTGCTAGGGAATCATTTGAGATGATGCACATGAGACTTACGGCTGGTCCAAATGGGTTCTCAATCAGTAAGATGAGAAACCCTTCCATATAGAAAAAAATCTCATCTGGAATGTGTAAAAAAAAAAAAAAAAAAAAAAAGATTAAACATCTGTAGGTCCCTGTCACTTGCTTTCTGTTTTGGTTCTGAATTAAAGTTGGCTTAATCTCATTATTTGCTTGGAGAGGTTTTGGAGTGCCTTTGTGGCAGCCAACAATGTACATACCTAAAACAATGCTTGAATTTTACTTGCAAAGCATAGAGCAATGTGCTCTCCTGAGACTTTTATCCTCTGCAGGCCCTGGGCTAAAAATTCAAGTTGGGTAACTTGAATTGTGCTGATGTAAAGTTACATTTATTTTTAGGAACAGCGCTCTCTTTGGGGCATTAAAATCTTGTCTGTGAAGGCAAATGCACTCTTATTTGATGTTGATAAAGGATGCAATTGCTTTTATTTTCATGATGCATGGTGAAGGTTTTCTGGTTCATCCACAGTTCTACTACCTGGAGGGCAGAGCCAGAAGCATGCTGAACTACTAGAGCAGAACTGGGTTAAGAGTTTTACTACTTACAATGTATGGCGAAGGCTAGTCCCTGTTCTTTCCTTAAAGAGTATTAGAAAACAGCTGCAACAGAAAACACAATAGTAACCCTTCAA
Organism: Pampusana beccarii; assembly: GCA_013399365.1. NCBI lineage: Eukaryota > Metazoa > Chordata > Aves > Columbiformes > Columbidae > Pampusana > Pampusana beccarii. Next base: position 53,653 of record VWYH01007994.1, on the reverse strand, counting down.
CAAATAAATGTGAAAAATTAAAATAAGCTTTTTATTTTAAATACTCAAAATGTCAACAAAAAATAAATCCATTTCAGAATAATTTTGTTTGAAAACCATTATGAAGCTGACTTTAATGAAATGTGCAGTTGTGTTTTTTTAGAAAAGTCATAAACAGACATGGTTTATTTCCAGAACGGAAAAAATGAAATTATAAGGAAATGTTAATTAGCTGGTATTTGGAAAATATTCCACTTACTATTTCATTTATTTGAGGTTTTATTTATAATTAAGATCTTCGAATGCAATAACAATTTTAATTTATATTTTATAGTCACCCAAAGATGACTATAGCAGGTATTAGTGAATGGGGTATACAGATTATTTTAATTTTTATTATCATTTTATACTGTCCTGGTTTTGATTAGAACAGGACCAATTCTCCTTTCAGTTAAGTTTCTTCTAAGTAGCTGCACTTTCTGAAGTTGGCTACGTGCTCTTTTCTTTGGCTACAGCTCTTTTCCTGTTGTTGTTTCCTAATACCATAATAGGGATATCTGTGTTCACACAAGGTATTCCTCATTCAAAACGTCATCTAAAGTCTGCTCAGTCTCATGGGTTTCTTTGTATTAGTTGTCTCTGGATCACAACACTGCCTTTCTTATGTGCAGTGAATAAGTAATTATAGATACTGCTTTACACTTAAGACTAAGTCGCTTAGGACCTATCACTCTCTACAACTACCTGAAAGGAGGTTGTAGCGAGGTGGGTGTCAGTCACTTCTCCCAAGTAACAAGTGATAGGATGAGAGGAAAAGGCCCCAAGTTGTGCCAGGGGAGGTTTAGATTGGATATTAAGAAAAGTTTCTTCACTGAAAGGGTTGTCAGGCATTGGAACAGGCTGCCCAGGGAAGTGGTTGAGTCACTGTCCCTGGATTGTGACTTGTAGATGTAGTGTTTAGGGACATAGTTTAGCGGTTGACTTTGCAGTGTTAAATAGTGGTTGGACTTGATGATCTTAAAGGTTTTTTCCAACTTAAACCATGCTATGATTCTATGTTTCTGCAAGCCTCTTTATATCTTTTTGAAGCGACAAACTCTAATAGGAGTTAAGGAACTTGCTTAGGTTACCACTCAAATCCTATTAAGAAACAATTGGGTGACATATTTAGTCATCAGAATTAGATGATCACTTCACATGTTACAAATAATTTATCTGAAGTGTAACTGCTCTTTATTACTACAGATTTTGATGGTTATGAAATTACTTAGTCATCCACCAGTTTCTCTATCTGATCATGTAAAGTGTATGGCCACCTTTATAAAATTTACTGAGTGAAATTATAGAAATTGTCACTAATTGGAAATGGCAAATAGAAGCCAAGATTTCATATGTGTAAATATGTCATTTGTCAGATATTTCTGGAATTTCATATTCAGTAAGCAACAATATCAAACTCTCCATGCATGCTGATGAGAAGATCTGATCATTAAACCTGTATAAAACTGTGTCTACATAGAACAAATCTGAATTTTGAAAGAAAGAAAACAGAGTTCTGCCACAAGATTTTTTTTTTTTTGCTCTTTCAGAGTTCTGTTTGCAAGCTTTGTTTCTAAAGGGCCACAGCTGAAACCACTGAATTTTGATGACAGCAGTTCTTAACCAGAACTGTATTTTTGCTCAGGAAAAATATAAAGGGGCTGGATTATGTACATTTTAGGTAGCTTTGTGGAATTAGTGTTCTTACCTCAATTCACTCCTATATAAGAAGGTCATTAATGTTGTTTGTGAGTTCACTATTTTGACCTTGGGGTGACAAAACGACTGTTAGCAAAATCCAGTTCAGGTTATGAGGAAGATACACATAAATCACAAACAACCTGTGTATGTGCGCACACACATATCTATGTCATACATACGTATGTAAAATAGTTAAAGAGACAGGCATAGGTGATATAGATACACATATGGATACAAATATAGACACCCATTTATTAAAAGCAATATACTACAAGTAGAGAGTGATAATGACTTTAATCTGAAAAATAGATATAAGCAAACACATCCAGATTAAAGTTAAAAAAACAATAAAAACAAATAAAGGAAAAAGAAAAAAAGGATGAATTCATAAGCTAGTCAGAAAAACAGTGAAATAATGATTCATACCCCTGTTGGATTTTTTATTATTTCAAAGTCAATTTTACGTATAAATCTATAGATAGATTTTTATTTCAGTATCTATTATTTCACACGCACTACAGGACCAAAGCAGCAAAACTGACACCTAGACAGCATAATATTAAAATGTGAAACTGTTTCTAGAAAGCTGTGTATGGTGTGTCAAAGCACAGTCAAGCTGCATTAGCTTAGTAAATCTGTACTGCATCACTGAACATTAGCTCTATTTCATCCATTATGGTGCAGAGATTGCTTACTGTGTTCCCTGAGCTCTTTTATATGAAAGAGCAGTAGTACTCTCTGCCAAAATGGTCTTGCCCTGTCAGAGTAGTTTTAATTGAGCTGAGCCATAGGACCCTGACCACTGATATTACAGGAAAAGAGAACCATTTGGTGAATAGCACTCTATGATATTACAGCTGTTAAGAGTGTAATGGACAGTTACTTTAATATCCTACCCAACTAGAAAAATATAAACATGTCCACAGGTAGTCATTTTACCTAGTTATCCCATTTCCTAAAACAGTGTGGTTCTGATGCTTTGTGTCTCTCTTTCATGTGAAAATTGCTGCTTGTATTGGCAAGAAGTGTTATTCATTTTGTGGTCATGGGAGGGAGATATAAGAGGTCATCTTCAGAAAGCAAACATTTACTGCTTAAACACCTTCTGCTTCCTTAGAGCAACTGTATTACCCAAGTAGAGTGAAAACTAAGAGGATTTAAGCATTTTATCTATTTTCCGATGAAAATATGTTAATGATTAATTGGAAAGTCTAGCTGGTAAGGAAAATGTTTTATTTTCAGGCTTATGATAGCTGATTGTAAATAATGACAAATATAAACAGGTGTGAATAGGCACTTGAAAATATATTTTTTCAATGTCTTTATTGAAGTAGTTCTGATATTTGAACATATATTGTTTAAGTATATCATTCTTTTTTAGTTTCAAGTTGATTTACAAAATAGTATATCAGCAGAGCAGCATGATTGGAAAGAAACGAAACTAAGTACTTCCCAGAAAACTTCTGTAAGTTTGTGTACTAAAAAAAGCACATTCATAAGTCATCACAATGGAATTAGAAATGCAAGTTCTTTCCTCAGCTGTTGAAGATAGGGCATAAATAGAAGCCTCATTCATTTCATATTTCTGAGAGACCATCAGAGAACAAACAGATATGATAATTTCTTCTGACAATGATGATGATTTGTGCAATTCCATTAATTCAGTTTAATAAGTTTATCCATGTCAGGCAGCAAACTGCTGTGAATATGGGGCTCATTGTACTTCCATTGTGTGTAGACAATATAATGTGTTTTTCTAGCACTGAGGAAGTACTGGAGAATCATAAGTTAGCAAGACAATGGCATTGTGGAGAACAAAACAGGGAGTTATTTTTTCAGAGACAAAACAAACCAAACAAACATAAAAAGACAAGCTGAGACAGGGTAGCGCAGTCTTTAGAAATTATTGAGGTTAAGGTGAGCACTCCCCAACACACCCTTTATAGACAGTGGAGAGATAAACAGACCCAAAAGACACAATTTGTCTAATGTAGTTTTTCACTTTCTGTAAGGATAAGATGAATCACTGTCCAGAAATGCCTACTTCTTTTGAAAAGGTTTTGACTTATGTTCACAGAGTATCCTCTAAGGATGAAAAAACTTAAGCAAAAAAAAACCAAAGAGATACACTTCTTATCTTCTTTGGTATTTTTGTACAAGCTAAAACAAAGCCTGTTTGTAGGAGTCCTTTAATGAGATTTATATTATTCCATGTATCTAAAGTGCAAAACTCAGTCTTTACGATGTAGAAGCATTGTGAGAAATACATTTGTGTGTAGGGAACCTTTATGTCTTGATCCAGGAAGGGTTAATAGGCATAGGCTGTTTTCTGGAAAGTGGTGTTGTGTCAGCCCTGTTAGACTTGGAAAAAAAGCTAAAATTCAGGTTGTCTGCAATAAAGGCAAACACAGGTACTGGATGAGTCCAAAGAGATTGTACTATAACAATGATGCTTTATCTCAGGAAACAAAAAACAACCATTTCATAAGCAGCAGAATGAGTACCAGAAATATGCCAGGTACATAATGTCAAAGATTAAATAATAGTTAACAACTGATTTAGAACTCATAGCTCCCTGAAAGGTGAATCTACAATGAAATCTAAACCTATAATTAATCAATAAGTTTTACTGCTACAGTGCTTTTCCAAGGCACAGAAATTTTCACCTTCAAAGAACAATAGAAACTAGTATAGGTCAGTTGTTGGTTTTACGTACATCATAATGATAGGTGAAACGACTGCATTATTCCACTTTTCAAATAATACACAAATGTGCATATTTAAATCTACTTTTGAAAAGCCAGAAAATAAAATTAAAAAAAAAAAATATCTATTTTTCTATGCACTTGTGCAAAGCTCTGGAAGATCATGTTTCCAGCAGTCTACCTCTTCATCTCTTTAAGTGGCATAGAGCAAAAGGTTTGCTTTACTGCTTCCTGGCCCCTAGAGAAGGCAGTCCTATGCTATTGTCCTCTCCAAATCCACTCCCACTCTTCCCTTCTTCATTTTTTCTGTCTGCCATGTAGCATGTTCTTATAATCCCCAGTGAATCAATCCAGCTAACTGCACTATTAGAAAAGTAAACTTTTCTCCTCCATTGTCTGCCCATTTCCTACCTTCCCTTCCTCTTTCTTCTCTTTATCTCTTCCTCCTTCCCTTCCTTCTTTCCTTCTTTCCTCACTTTCTCTCTCTACTTATTTTTCTTAGGGCTAACACAGGGTCAGCTGCATGTCAGAGTTAATGCTAAGGATCGTATGGGAATCTCTTTCATAGAAGAGCACTGTTGCCACTGCATCAAAAGACAGAAACCTCAGCTACGCAACTGACCTCTCAGTCTCAGGGACTCTTGCCCTGACAGGTCTAGCCCAGACCCTTCAGCTGTAGGGTCTACGATTTTAGGCTGCACACATCTATGATAGGTTGGACACAGAATGACCTACAAAAACACTTGTCTCCCCCGTAGAAAACTTGTAAAATGAAAACAAGCAATGCTAAGTCAATGTCAGAAAGAGTATATGAAACGTACTTTTAATCGCTTTTTCATCACCAGGGAACCTGCAGATTGTGACTGAACATCTCTGTAGGGAGAAAAGGCATACAATTCTAAGTCAAAAGTGGAATGCCAGCTTGATAGTGGAAATTATTTAAGACATTGAATACCAGCTCTTTTGTCTGCTTCTTTTTATCCAAGGTCAATCAATCTCTTCCAGCGGCCCTTATGCTAAAAATGGATCCCTAGGAACTTAATTGGTGTAGGACTATACTTACTACTTTTACTCAAAAGTAAATTTGGTTGATGTAGGGCAGGTGTCATTAAATAGTATATTGTGAGTTAATTCATCATCAATGGAGAATTTGAAATCTGTTCCAAATAGCAATGAAAACACCCGAGATATAGAAATTCCCTTTTTTCTTTGTTTTTCTTTTTCCAGCAGTCTTAGCGAAATTATCACATATTTTAAAAACCAGTATTCCTGGGGGAAAGGGTTACATTTCACTGTCTTGGTTTCCACTGTTTTTTTCATAAGAGCTGCTACTGTGCTATGTTTTGGATTTAGGATGAGAAAAATATTGATAACACACCGATATTTTTGTTGTTGATAAGTAGTCCTTATACCAAGTCAAGGACTCTTCAGCATCTTTTACTACCTTACCAGCGAGAAGGCTGATGGTGCATAAGAAGCTGGGAGGGAACATAGCCAGGAAAGCTGACCCAAACTGGCCAAGTATCACATGATATCATGCTGAATATAAAACTAAGAGAAAAGTTAGCGGGGAGCGTGCTGCTCAGGAAGTGGCTGGACATCAGTGGGCTGGTGGTAAGCAATGGCATTTTGAGTCACTTGTTTTGTACATTCTTTATTATTATTATTATTTATTATCCTTATTATCATCATCATCCTTTCCTTTTCTGTCCTATTAAACTGTTTTTATCTCAACACTACACATAATTTCTCCTGTCCTGGAGGGCTGTTACAAGCCCAAAGTCATGTAGTAAATGCATTCAACAGACATTTTGGAGGCGTGACCCATAGACTAAGGAAATGTTATCTGTGTGTATATATAAAAAGCCAGGAAGGGTGATGGCGATTAATTGAAATGTACTTGAAGTGTGTGACCTGGGCATGACGTAGACAGTATAGAAAAAGGGGTGGATATTGTCGTGGTCTCAGGTAGGATAATTTTCTTCCTAGTAGCTGGTATAGTGTGGAAAGTTTTCTGGAAGAAAGAGGACACAGTCTGTATGCAGTGAACAATCCAGTACTTGACATGACTGAAGTTTAGGGTTTGGGGCCTGTACTGTACCGCTTGTCCTTTAAGCGCCCTTGAAGCACAAGAATACGAAACTAAGATGTTTATCAAGAAGGCAATCAGGGGCTTTGTGCTCAGCAAGAAGCTGCAGGGCTAAGAGGAGCCTGAGTGCATGACTTTTGTCGTAGCGTGTGGACATCGCGTGTACAGCTAGTTTTAGCCAATTGTATTAGGGGGTGAGATACGTGATCACTGACTGTATCCAATCATAAGCAATAGTCCGCTGTGTGATCAGAAGATAATCCTATATATACTCTGCTGTAAGAGACAATAAAGGAGAACGATCATCAATCCATATTGGACTCTGTGTCGTTACTCCGGCCAACTACTTCCGCAACCAAAGAGCCTCCGATGATCCTCCAGGCAAACTGCAACAATATAGTGCTATGCCAGAACACGGGCTCAGACAGCAACATCTGAACTATAGCAAAAGCATATTTTTTTGTTTTGTCTCCTATCAATAAAGACAAGAAACAATGCGTGCTACATTCTATAATAATACTTTGCAAGGTTCTTCTCTGTATCTTTGACATTACTAAATTAAAATAACTTTCCCATTTCCATTGTTTTAGTAACTTCTGCTTCAATTTTGAAACCACAATGGAAATTAAAAGAAAACAAGGGAGACACCCCTACAGAAGTTGATGACAAGGGACTTCGGTGAAAGAAAAATAATATAAAATAAGTTGCTGGTTGTCAGACCTGACATAGACAAATATCATGCAGATATTGTGGACCTAAGATTTTTTGAAAACGAAACCCATCTCTTTTTGCATTCAAAAAAAGATACTGTTGTAGTCTTGGATATCACTGAATGATAGCAGTTGAAAAATATAACTAAAAGTACATAGAAGACTATTTCTTTGCAACAGAAAAAGAAAGACTGAAATTTAAAAAGAAGCTTAGAAATATTTGTCACCAGTTGCTTCCATAGATAATAATAATGAATAGAACTATACAATATAAAGATACCAGCACACTCAATTTCAGGAAATTAACTTTAAGTGAATTAAGAAACAAATGAGCAAAATGCAACGCACTAAAATAAGCAAATTAGAAGAACTCTGGAAAATGTTCAGAACAACACATTGAAAGATGACGCCTATAGGAAGTACATGTGAGCCAATATAAAAATACAAAAGATTCCATGAGTTATTATGGATGAAATGGAAAGTGAAGCTGGAGAGGAAGAAATTAAAAAGAAAAGAGGTATGTTCAGGATTAACAACCCTTGATAAGAACTTACAAATTAAAAAAATTAAATTAAATTAAATTCAAAAAGGCAAACATATTTTATTTTTTACTTACATAATATAATTATTTTTACTCACTGTTAAATTCCTGTACTTATGGTTTGATCTAAAATTCATGGTGGCCAGCTGAATTTCTGATGAGAGGGAGAAATTTTCCTTTTTCATTGATTGCCAAGGATATGTAACACTTCAACATCACTTGCACAACAGATATTAAGACAAAACATGTTTCTGTCTTGTTTCAAGGCTATTGCTTCTCAAAAGTGACAAACAATGACATTCAAGGATTTTCAAAACAAGAAAACAATGTCTGGGCTTTTGTAGATGGTACAATCATGAAAGTTCAGTTCAATGGTCTCAAGAGAATTCCACCTCAAAAAAAAAAAAGGCGAAAAAAAGCTTTACAAGTATTTGTGTGACACTCTGTGTTGATTCTATGTTACTAAGTGTGAGATGTAGAGGTAGTACAGAGTGGATTTGTGGCACTAGTAAAGCTGCTACATTGTGAATTAAGTGATGGCTTTAAATTGAATCAGGGGAACAAATATTTTTGATTGGTAATAGCATCTGCTGTATTATTTGGATATTTCTTGAACGTTCTTTTTTATTCAAAGAGAATTGACAACAAAATAGTGGTTAACTCTTGCTAAGACTGAATGTTTTCTTCAGTGAGTTTGCAGATAACAGGTGATATTTCATATAGTTGATATAGGTTACTGTGGTTCCATGCAGATGATGCTTTACCTTGTGAGTTTAAAGCAGTAAGACTTTTTTTTCTTTTTTTACCCCCAGGACTTTGTATTTAAGAACTGATAATTTGTTCTTGTTAAAAACATATCTATGAATTGTGACTGGTTCACTACCAAATGTCTCTAAGATCCCTTAGTATGCAAGCAGTTTTTATTCCCATTGATTTAAGCTATAAGTTTATCTAAGCATTGATGGTACAAAAAAACCTCTCAGTTGTAATGTATCTCCAGTGATAACTCCCATCAACAAACCACACTATTCTTCCATGGCAAGCACACAGCAACCAAGTAACAAATCACAAACATCTGCCAAACCTACTGCTTTTCATTGCCGTATTGGGGGTTTTTTGTTTGGTTTTTTTTTTCTGACTTTGCTCTACTGTGAAATACAGCTGATCAGCTAATTTTGCTGATGTCTGGCTCCAGGCTGAGAAAAGGAAAATTTAAGATTAAATCAGATGGATTGGTGCATGGTAATAAATAGCTTTGGTACCAGAATGTTTTAAAATTGTCTTAAGTTTTCCCTGTGTTTCGATTCCAAATTTCTTTTATCCTTTCTATTTTTAATTGAAACTATTTTTCTTCAAAACAAAAATAAATAATAAGATCATCAGTTTTATCAGATTTAAAGATTTTGCAATTACTTTGGAAAAACCCAAATTATCTGCAAGAAGAGTAAGGCAAAAGGAAGAGTAAGGGAAAGGAAAATGGAGCACTGTGCCAAATAAAATGACTAAAGTTGGTGGATGACGGATAATTTTATTTGTTGTTTCTTTAATCTCCTGTTGAAAAAACTTATGCTGTCATTACCAGTTTTCTAATTATATTCAGATAAGATAGTTGAAAATCAGTTCACATCTTTGTCTTTTCCTTTGATGTTTTCAGGTTTAATTATGTATTAATTAGCTTGGAGTAATTTTACTAGACATTAGTTCCCAACATCTCCGATATTCCTGTGGACCTCAAATTACAGGGAAAGAAGCAATTGAAATGACATTGGAACATCCCTTACTGTTCCAAATTAATAAAAACAATGTCTTATAATACAATTGTAGAATGAAAAACCATGCAATTCAGAACTCTCTCTGTGTGAGTGTCACTATTCTTTCATAAGAAATTATTGGGAAATTCTTACATATAATATTTAATAAAAATATAGAGAAAAATATTTCCTACTTAAATAAACACAACATGAGATACTAACCGTAGAATAACCAAATATGAATAACAGTTTTGCATAATGTTATGAAGGGTTAAATTGCAATGCATTGATAAAATACTAAACCTGTGTGGTTTTTGGTTTTGTATAAACATATATGTAGGTAACCTGTAAGTATTCCTCTTTGAAAGCAGTGCTTGCTTTCAAGATATGTGACCACCTACTAGCCATTCTCTTGGTAGAAAAAAAAGAATCTCAGACATCATAAAAAACATAATGTTGTAATTAGATTAATAAAATGTATGACAAGATAAATAAAAAATATATTTTTTTTGTTCTAGTTATATCATTCAAGCTCTACCTTCATATATAAAAAATGAAAGTAAAAAATCACTTGTGATGGAAAATTAGGAGCTTTGAGATGCCATTGTGGATGAACTGAAAAAAATAGGTACAGAAGAGGTGGGAGGGAAGACAGTTCAGATGATGAACTTCAAATTACAAATCAGAATAATAAGTAGAGAAAGGAAGATAGATCAAGTTTGAAATAAAAGAAAAAAGAGGAGAGGAGAGGAGAGGAGANAAAGAAAAGCAAAGAAAAGCAAAGAAAAGAAAAGTAAATTAATTTACTTTACATGCAAATGTAAAGAAATAAATATGTTTCATTCATTTTGAACAAATGATATTGCTTATGACTCGGTAAAATTAAAGTGCAAAGAACAAACTCTGGAGTTTCTTTAGAGCAAGACTGCACTGCTTCGTAACTAACCTTTCGTTCCTGAGTCTTGGTCCATAGTAGTTATCCTTGCCTCTTGGAGTAAACCAACTGGCTCTGTGTGAACTAAGTCCAGTTGTGGCTCTGAGATATTCAGTTACACTACTGCTCAATGGAAGTATAGATGAGACTGGACCCAGTTTGTCTGCCTTTTTCCTAAACATCTTTCCACTAATTTCTGGAGCCAATGTGGCGCTGGCTTACACCGTTTTCTCATGCCAAAATCTTCAGGACATACAGAATGTATTATGAATAATAATTAACATTATTCCTTCAACGTTTTACATTAATGACAGAGAATGATATACTTTGAAACAAATAGGAATTTCTGTTAGAAGTTCAAGACTCATAACTTAAGAATTTTTTTGGAGGAGACAGGTCTGGATTATTAATGTATGGTGAAGCTGCGAAAAGGCAAGGACACCTGTAGGTTGTATCAAGAAAGTTAATTACATGAGCACTGGTGAGATCTTACCTGAAGTAAGATACATAATTCTGTTTAATAATGAGAAACATGAATTCAGACAAAAGCAGTTAGAGAGAATGCTATTATAATGAACAGGTAACTGGAAAGAAAAGGAGTATATGATGTATAGCTTATCAAAGAAACCTGGCACTGAATGTAATTGCTGTTTAAATTCACTAAGGAGACAGAAAGAGGGTAGTATGGATGAGGGAGATTAAAAGAGCTGTTTAAGTTAAGATAAAGTAGCAGAAAGTTATTTGATTGGATATGACAATATTGGCAGAAGAACTTAGGAGTATAACCTAAATGCAAGAAAAATTGGTGGCACATTAGAACTAAGAAATAAATGACTGTTTTTCATTGTAACAGCTTTGTTCTTGTCAAAAGTTTCATGCAACTTCCAGTGGAGCACTTTTGAAATTTTAGCAATAAAAAATATACTGGCTGCAATAAAAGAAACTCTAGAGAGGTATATACCTTGGCTTATTTAGTAAAATAGATCTGAATATCAAAGAAATGGGTGACATTCATGTTCCTTCAAAGTAGAAATAAAACAATAGAAGTATGTGACAGCATTTTTTTCCTATATAGAACAATCCAAAATGAGAATAACTTACAAATCTTGGAGAAAAAAAAGCGTCTTACAAAAGTACCATTAAGCTGGGGCAGGGAGAGGGGGAGGGGGAGAGAAGAAGAAAAAAAGTAATAAAATATGCTGGTTTTTAAAGTAAGCTGAATAGACTGAGGTAACACATTTGCTTCATCAGCCAGACTGAATTGCCACATAGCAAGTTTGGGGAACTATCATCGTAAATCTTATTAAATGCTGTAGCAAATAGTATCACAAAAATATCTTTCCAACTCTAATATATTTTGTGATGACATGCAATTGGAAATTCTAACATCCTGATTGTATCCATACCTTATCTCTTTAAGTCATGAAACTGTAAGACTGAAAGAGGTCTCAAGTGGCTATCCGGTCCATACTTCTGGTCCAGGGCAGAATCATCTACACTTACCTGGTAGGTACTTTAAATTTGGTCATAATGAAGTCTAGCAATAGAGACTGTGCAGTCATCCAAGGTAATTTACACCCATATATGCTATTGTTACTCTTAGAAATTGTTTCCTAACACATGACCAGAATCTTCCCTGCTTTGGTTTTAGTCCATTATTTCTAGACAATTCACTATAGACTTGCAGAACAGGTTGTGACCTTCCTTAGCTGTAGCAATCTTTGTCTGTCTGAAGTCCTTTACCTTGTCCTCGTTCCTTCTCCTCCTCTTGGTACTTCAGCCCATCCATTTCCTGTATTTAGGCTAAATATATTCCATTCTTTCACAAGTTCTCTGATCACTGAATCACATCCCCCCCTTTTTTTTTTTCAGTTGAAAAAGTTGCAGCAATTTTTCTTCACTCTGTGTAAGATGCTATCCTAAGCAATGATATTTCCTGATTGAGGAGGCTGATAACAGCAATCAAGAACCATCAAATCCAGCATAGTTTTGCAGGCGAATAAGCATATGATAACTGAGACTTCTGAACAGATATTGGCAGTTGAATTCCAGAATGTCAGAATAAACATAAAAGGTTGAAGGAACGATGTTCATTATAATTAAATAAAACTTTTAATGAACATAGAATAATATATTGGGAGGAACAATAGTGAGGCAAACCACTTGTTTTCCAGACAAATATTTAAAAGCAGCTTCAAAGCAATCTCTGAACTTGTTACTATATACATAGAATAACAAATTTCTCCAGTAGAAGTGCCATATCCAGATATTGATAATTTTGCTTCCGTTTTCTTATCTACACCTCTTTCCACAACTTAGATTTCATATACTTGATAAATATTTGCGTTCTATGTCTATCAGATCTATTATGCTTAATCTAGTGCTTAAAAATTGTCATTCTGTTTCTGACATAATCCTTGAGCCTTTGTTTTATCACAGGTGAATAAATTTGCCACAATTTCTGGTTAGCATGGACAGAACCAACCACAGAGTTGATAAAATTAAATTTACTACTACAGTTGCATCTGAAGAGCCCGACTTTTGTTACTAAGGGCTAACAACACTGTTACATGAAACACCCTTACAAGAAAAAAGAAGATATATCTTTGTAAATGATTACGATTCAGAAAAGGCCATTTTTTTTGCTCAAAAGAGGATAAAAATTGTGAATTACATAAACCCAGTTCAACCAATACATTGAAATTGGTATTTCAGCAGGAATTGATCTATCTGACCCTGAAAAGGGAGACAGGGTTCCACTGAATCATTTTCTCTCTTGATTGTTTTACATATGTGAAGTTGCATTGATTCCACACCTAACCAAAACTGCTTTGTCATACAGAATTCAAGAAGATAAAGACACTTTGAAAACTTTTTTTCTGGTTAACAAAATACTTGACCGGGTGTAATCAGTCATCAGCGTAGCGGACTCTAACTTGCGTTTGTTATGCGTCTGACAACTTTTCTACCTGCAAGTATTTCACAGTAGAATTTATGAAACAGTCTACTAGATGAACAGTTTGTGTTCTGCTAAGGAACAGATAATGGAAGCTCAATAACCCTAAAAAGGTCTAATTCATTTCACGTGTTTTTCGTGCTCTGAGTATGCTGTGCAAATATTTACCATTAAACTGTGCTTGCACAGTGGACTGGAGAAAGATGTATACACCTGATGCACCTGTAAGATTGCTTTGTGAATTGGGAGATTCTTTAATGTCTAATTCTATCTGAAGAAGACAGCTTTACTGTCCACAGCAAAATTCTCTGTATTGGGTTGATAGCTGTATTCAATGTAAGTAATCAACTTTATGCAGTATATCTTGATACAAATAGTATTGCCATGGTTTGAGTTTTGCCCTTTAAAAATATTTCCATTGATGCAGATATGCCAATTAAGTAGTTAAATTTGCATTGTAGAGGTTAATCCATAAACACCAGCTTTCAACTTGAGTATCTTTACTTGCTGTATGAATTTGATGTAAAATTCATATTCTTAGCCTTTCATGTTCCTGAGCTCTGAAGTATTTCTGTATTGTAACACATGTTCGTCTGTTTGCCTGAACTTAATAAATTTTTTCCCTGGTTACTTTTTTTTTCTTCTTTTTTTTTCTTTCCTCAAAATCTGCTTCTAATGTCTAAAATATGGTCTAGTCAGAGAGGAAACATGTTTCTACCTATGTGACAGTACCCATTAAATGTTTCAGTTTGTATCTTTCCCTGGCACAGATGCCTTTTAAACTTTGCATTTCTTAACTTCAGACAAAGTTTGCCAATTAAGCAGCATAATTTCAAGGTATATTTTAGCATGATATTCCTGAGTTGTTAGCTAGTTTTTATGTAAAAGTTTTAAAAGTTCATGAAAAACATCATATCACTCTCAGTAAAACTCATAAACAGGTTTTGAACTCTGGAAATTCAGTAGCAGGAGACAAATATCTAGCAGCTGATTTCATCAGCAGCTATGTTAACTAAATGTTTCCTCAGAAGGAATTTCTTGGAGCAGAGAAAAGTTACCACACATTCTGCAGCACCTCTCAGGCATTGGGATAAGATTTGATTTTAAGCGCCTAATTTATATACCTTCAGTGTTTCTCCATGTGAGGCATATTCTTAGGCTCCCATGATAGTCAGTGGAATATACTTATGTCCAATTATTATTGTGGCATGGTGCATGTATTTTTCTGGGGGAAAAAGGAAAAAGAAAAGAGAGAGAAAAAAAACAGGTTTCACAAGACTAGGAGAATTTATTTCTGTATGCTTTTGAGGGCCTTCTTTCCCACAAGCTGCAAACATCAGAGAACCATTTTGCAAAAAGAGATTTGAAGTGAATATGCAAGACATGTTTTATTCTTGTAAAATGTATAACAAGACTATTTCTTATTTCTGTATTAGAGAGGAATGATATCAGGAAGATATATGAGTAAAATAATTCAGATAGTGAAGATGTGCTTCTCTGCTATTTATGAAGCAGATATTTCAAATGATATATGAAAGATTTTAACTTGTTATATCAGTGAACTGGGACATTAGCAGTGTGTTTGATGTGTTGCTCTCTTCTGTCACAAGTAAGAGTTCCATTACACCTTATGAAACTTCAGTTTGTGATAGTGGTGGAAAATATTCTGTGAATCACGTTCTGGCCTAAACATCTTGCCTAAACATCTTTTTTTTTTTTTTTTTTTTTTTTTATTTTTTTTTTTTTTTTTTTTTTTTTTTTTACAGTGTCTGTGACTACAGGGAGCTGGGGTTGACTCAGATTTCTTTATCAATCACATTTTCCTAGGAGTCTATTATTACTGTCCTTAGTTTTTAATCGATGTTACAGGATATTTGACAGGAAAACAATCATTTCAAGCACTTGACAAGAGATTAAACTGCTACTGTTATAGATCAAATTTGATGTGATATGTCACTGAAACATATTTGTGACACAGCACACTGAGACTCATGCTAAAACCATGAAGTCTGTTGTTCCATTTAAATTCATCTCATTTAACATTCCTTTGTCCATTGGAGGATGCTAACAAAGTTGATCTGCTGAATGGTTATCATGCTTCACTGACTATCTGGATCCATTATATTTGCATAACTTAACATATTCCTGAGGGTCACTGCAACTTCTTATCACTTGCAAGGGAGAGAACAACGAGACTTTAAAAATGGGATGTTCATGCAAAATGCAAGAAGACTTGACAGGTGGAGCAAAGTGAAAAAGATGAGTATTTTACTGGATTGTCTCATCCCCCTTTTATAAAACTGTTTTTTAAACTAAGACAGTACAATGATGGAAGGGGACAAAAAAGCACTTTTGACTCCTTCTTCAGCATTTAGGGGATTGTAATAGTGTTTTTTGCAATTTCGTAGTGGAATGAGTCACAATACAAAAACAATTGCAGTCATGAAATTTAATTTAGCACTGATTTTTCCTATGTCTTGGTTTCCATGGAAAATGGAGCTTTTACAACTGTACTTCAAAATTTTCAGATATAGTCAACAAAAGCTGGAGTTACCTTTATACACAACATATTGATGTGTAACTGATTCTGTTTCCTATATTCTGTTCCATAATGTGACGATTTCCTATTGACTCATTTAAAAAATGCTTTATCTCTATCCAATATTTTACTTACCCTGGTTGGAGACTGGACAGCAGAACAAACTTTTCATTATTTCTAGATTGTTACTGTTTGCCCACCAGAAAAAAAAAAAAAAAAAAAAGAAAGAAAAAAGAAAAAAGAAGTATTTTGACATTTGGTTCTGTTCTTAATCAGACTTGCTATATAATATAGGTGAGCAGCACTTTCCCCAGGAAGATTCAGAGCCCAGTGAAAATTTAATTAATTTTGTCACAGAGCAAATTGCGTTCAGCAAAAGAAACTGAGAAGCAACTGCCTCAGAACATTGCCTGGGACAATGATTAGAATCTTTTCATAAGAATGACTATGTGTTTGTGGACAAGGTGTCTCATTCATATATCTTTTCACCTTAAGCCTAAGTTGCCACATACCCCTTTTTAGCCAATGAAATTCACTGTAAACACTCCTGCATAGACATACAATTGCACAGAAATTCCATAATGCATTTCAGCATCAGTAAAACGAAAAATTGTGGGAAAGCATTATATACTGTAAGAACTTATATGTAGGAAGTTGCTACAGGTTGTCTCCATATATATATAAAGATCTGGTAGGGATGGACCTCCCATCACAAAAGTGAGAGTTACTCTGGTTACCTCTTCTAAGAAAAAGCTGAATTTTGTCGATGTTCCGAGAGAACGATATACTGACTCTTGACCTGGTTAAAACAAGACCAGTTCCCTGTTAGTGAATTTTCTTTCCAGCTAAGTTCATCTAAGTAACTGCATTTTTCTGAAGTTGGTTGCATATTTTCAGACAGTGCTCACTCTGGAGCTGATATTAGTGGGAATGGTATGTAGAAAAGGCTGAGGTTTATACTTATTACTTATTACTTATTACTTATTATTACAGCCAAGGTTGCTGATAAATTTTGTACGTCACATAAGTGAGAAGGGTGTACTTGCAGGGAGGGGTGGACAAAACAGGTGACCAAAATTGATCATCTAAGTATGCCATGCTATCCATGTCATACACCATGTAAAACTGGGAGATCACAAGGGTCTCACTGTCTTGGTCCATGGCCATCAGCTGAAGAGGACCCTGCCTGTTTTGCCTGTGATCCTAGGCCTAATTCTAGTCCGTGCATCCCTGAATCCAGTTTCTGTCTACCGACAAGTCTGGCCCACAACTTCCTGGTGCCTGCCCTGCAGCTGCTGGAGCAAAGCCAGCTCCTGCCACAGGCTACCACTGCGCTACACCAGGAGATTCAGTATTGGTTTTGTATAGTTTGCATTATTTTCTTTTATTGTTAGTATTATTAGTAAAGCATTTTTAACTTCCAAATTTGGCTGTCTCTCTCCCTTTTCCTCCTATTCCCTTTCTTTAGTGGGGAGGGTGGGGGTTTAATAGGGAGCATCTGCCACATTTAATTGTCGCCCTGCAATAAATGGTGAGAGTCAGGTTTGTATTTATTATTTCAGACATGATTCTCTGTATCAACTGGAATTAAGGAGAAAAACATTTGCTAAGAACTCCTTCAAAATGCATTTCAACTCTTATCTGGAACTTATGTCTTGTCAGATATCCTATTAATTAACTATTCTTTCACACTGTACTAAAACGATTTAAATTTAAAATCACAAATCTTGACAGATTCAGGTCCTGAACAAGCTTAAATCTCTTCTCCTAAAGTCCAGAGTATATCCTCTGCTATTCTCCTTTCTCACTCCCCTCAGGATCTCACCAGCATTTCATGATGACTACAACCAAGGCTGCTGCTGATTACAAGTCCAACCAATTGTTCCTTGTCAGTGAAAGGCACATCCAGCTGTCTGTCACCCCAGTACCTGGTTGGCCGATACAGTATCTATTTCAGCAAATCATTCTTGGCACACTCCAGAAATCTCGATGTCTGCTTGTGTCACACTGTGCTGCCCTTCCAGAATAAAAATCACAACCTGTGACACAGAGCCTTCAGTTTTTTTAAAGACTTTGCCCATGTCCTCAACCTGACCTGTGACACACTCCTACACTGACCTTCCCTTCACTGGCCTCTCTCCTAACCCTGACCCTCAAGCTCTCCACTGGCCTGTTGTCTGCTCCAATGAAGAGCTCCCTGCACCCAAGATACTCCTTTAGACATAGATTAAGATCTTTGCCCCCTCATCTTCTCTGATGGTCTGTCCTACAGAGTGGATACCTGTCCATTGCATGTGGTCCACTATGTCTTAGTTATTCCAACAATTTTGTAGATACGTGGTGGCATGGGAACTCTAGTTGCTCCTGATAGTTTCCAGAACTGTGCAGATTTGTGAACATGCACTTGAGGAGGACCCCCTTTCATTTTGTTTTATCTTTCCTGAGGTGTCTCTTAGTACTATTACCCTGCACATTTTGCTGCCCACTCCTGTCCAGTGGCTGTGGTTTGTCTTCTCCCAGTCCCATCTCATTCCAGGGTTAATACTCTCCTCAGCAGTTTGTGCAGTTCTTCCCCATTCTGGTGGATCTTATCTCTCTGTAAGAGATCCTCAGAAAAGTTCCTGTTGTTGTCAAAAAAAACAAATCCCTGTTAATTTCACCAGTCTTGTAAAGAGATCTTGACCCGAATGATCATTCCACACATCCCCAAGCTTTTCATAGGCACGATTGAGGAGATACCTCAAGCACTTGGCCCTCACCTACACACTCCTGTAGCCATGCTTGATATGCTTAAGATCTCCTGTAGTTGTATCATTGGTGCCTGTAATGGACTTCTGTAGCAATGTTTTGGTAGCAGGGGTGCTTCAGTGATGGCAACTGTGAGATCAGAGGCTGCCTCTGTGCTGGACAGAGCCAGAACCAACCAGATCCAAAACAGACTTTCCACTGGCCAAAGCTGAGCCTGTCAGAGACACTGGTGGCACCTTTGTGACAATAACATATTTAAGAAACTGTAAAAAACACTGTGCAGTATATATGAGAGAGAAGTGAGAAAATGCGAGAGAACAACCCTGCAGACACAAGATCACAGAAGGGGGGTGATGACGTCCCCTAGGTGCCAGAGCAGAGATTCTCCTGTAGGCAATGTAAAAGAACAAGGTGCGACAACCATTCAGGAGGGCCCTGGTGGAGTAGGTACATACGCCTTGAAGGAAAATGTAGCCCATAGAGATCCAATGCAGCTCCTGGCAGGAGCTACAGCCTGTGGAGAGGAACACATGCATGAGCAGGTTTTCTGGTGGGAACTATGACCCCATGGGAGACCCACACTGGAGCAGTCTGTTCCTGAAGGACTGTACCCAGTGGAAATGACCCACACTGGAACACTTGTTGAAGAACTGCTGCCTGTGGGAAAGACCCATATTGGAGCAGTTTTTGAAGGAATGCATCCCATGAGAGGGATCCCACACTGGAGTAGGTGAAGAGAAGGAGGAAGAAGGACCAGCAGAGGTGAAGTGTTATGAACTGACTGCAACCCCCATTCCCTGTTCCTCTGTGCTTCTCAGGGGAGTGGAGGTACAAGAGTTGCAAATGAAAGAGGAACTTTGAGTCTGGGAAAAAAGGAAGGTGGGTGGAAGATGGTTTTACTTTGGTTTTATTTCTCATTATCCTACTCTTATTTTTAGCTGGCAATGAATCAAATTAATTTTCCCGAGGCTGAGTCTGTTTTGCTTGTGAGGAATTTCCCTGTCTTTATCTTTTCATCATATTTTCTTCCTCTGTTCTTCTGAGAGGGAGAATTGAGAGAACAGCTTGCTGGACACCTGTCAGCCAGCCAAGGTTAATCCACCACAGTGCCCATGTGGAAAACTAACAGTGACAATAGTCTGAAGTCTGGATAAGCAACATCCAAGATCATAGTTTCCAGCAAGTAGCAAACCTTCCCAACAGCAGGCCAGGTGAGTTGATGGGAGTCTCCCCACAGGAAGGAGTCACCCACGGCCATCATTCATCGATTCCTCTGAGTGCTGCTATTGGCCTCATAGCATAGCCAGGCTCCCCAGGCAATGCTGTCTGTCCTTCACTTGCTACCAGGGTCTATTCTGTAGGTGAAGATCCATGGGTAGAGAGTTTTCTTGGAGCCAGAAGTCATGAACTCCCAGACTTTGTCACCACAGGAGTCTTCATTTGCCACTCAGTGAACAATGTCTTTGCCTGTCCCTCCTGGAGATTCAATTCTCCTCTTTGCATGGCCTCAGAGAAGACCCTGTTAATCTCATTTACATCTCCCTTGATTCTGTACTCTATGCTATCTGTTGTCCTCTTCCTATAGCTCCTTATCTTGTTGACAGATCTGGCTCCCACAGGCAAGGACAGCACCTCTGGCAGCCCCAGCTCTGTAAGAGGCACCAGATGATCCTGTGGCACCAGGCCTAGGTGACCCTGTGCCCTCTGTAGCATAGTTATGCTGTGACAGGGTTAGTTGCTGCAGTGGTAGTTGCCCTGTGGCACATCATCCCTGTTACTGGTCAGTCCTGTGCTGCCTTCAGCAGTGTATCCAGCTCCTTTCAATGCCCACATACTGATGTGTCTGTTAGCTGCCTCTGTTTCTGGTGCTTTTTGACCTTTTATTGACCTTTTATACTTGAAATCAAAGGACTGTCTCTCAGTCAGATCTGCAAATCCCAAATCTTCATTACAGTCTGTGAGAAAGTTTATTTTTTTGCTAAAATACTGAATCCAAGATCATTCTCCTACTTCTGCTTGCACATGTAGGGATGTAAAAGGTTTCATGTTGAATAATTAAATTGTATTGAATTTGGGTGCAGGCTTTTCTGGAGCAATAAAACCCCGTTTTTAAAATCTGTTTGATCCAGTTCATTCTATATTTATTGACAGTTTCTATCTTCAATATGATGTCCCCTGCATTTGTAGAAGTTACTGTTTCAGGCCGCTAGAATTTACATACTATTTAGGACATAAGAATTTTGTCCCTAATGTGCACAACTTCTGGAAAATTCAGGAGAAATAGAGTCAATATAAAATAATTTTACTTTTTTGAAAGGAAAATAAAATTATTGTTAAAACATAGTGAATACTGTAACTAGATTTTTATTGTTTTGCATTATCATTCCTTTATCATTATTTTTAATATTATTGCTTTTGGTTACACACTCAAGGAGAGGAAAGCAACGTGGAAGGGCTTATAATGTAAGTTTATGACATAATCTTGATTCTTACACATCACTCATAATAATGTCACTCAGCTCTGTGACAATCTCACATAATTTATCTCTATTAAATATACTTAGTGATATTATTACACATATATTTAGTCTTTTCTCTTAACTGGTAAATTAAAGAGATTGAAATATTTTCATATCTTCTATAGCAACATGCTAACACCATATTTTTTAAATATTTAATATGAAAGTAATTATCACTGAAACTTTTTCTAAGACATGTCAAAATAATTTGTTCCAATGCAGCTTGAACAAATATTGTGTAAGGGTAAAGTAGGCAATTCTGAAGTACTTTGTTTAGCAATAACCCCTTTCTCCTCCTTAAGTTCTCAAGTTGTTGTTGTGGTTGTTTGTTCTGGTTTGGTTGGTTTGTTTGCTTGTGGGTTTTTTTGTTTGTTTGTTTGTTTGTTTGTTTGTTTTTCCTGTGTGTGTGTGTTTTAATTGTACTTAAGCAGCACTTTAAAAGTCTG
Source organism: Pampusana beccarii (assembly GCA_013399365.1). Classification (NCBI taxonomy): domain Eukaryota; kingdom Metazoa; phylum Chordata; class Aves; order Columbiformes; family Columbidae; genus Pampusana; species Pampusana beccarii. The sequence continues at coordinate 31,996 of VWYH01007994.1, read as the reverse complement.
AAACTTCAGAAGAAAACATTCTATGTTTCAGGAGTTTTAGTTTTTAAAAAAATACTCAGCAGATTTGAAAATAAAACAAAACAAAACAACAACAGCGCACCAAAAGACAAACCATGGACATTTGTCTTCCTAATTCTAGGCAAATTTTAAGATACTCTGAGGAGTGAGAAGTCTGTTTACATTCAATCAAGCACATAAAAGCCCTGTAATCTAAATGGAAGAAGTTGATTTGTAATGCTGCATGAGCCCATTGATTTTCATTCTGACACAAGAAAATAGCTTCACTGACTACAATCAAAACAAAATTAGGTCCCTTCTCTGAAGTTCAGTGCATACTTCAACGATCTGATAAACACATAATCTCCTCAGCAAGTAGATACCATCACCGAAACTACAAAAGTCAGAAAACAAAACGAAACAAACAAACAAACAAAAAAATCAAACAAAACCAAACAATCAAACCAAACAAACAAAAAAAAAACCAAACAAAAAAACTAGCCCAAAACCAGCAGCTCAATGGTCCCACCAGATACACTGTTTGTGCAGCATTACTCACTGCCATTACTCACTGCCATTATTTTGAAACTTAGCAAACATGTTTGACGAATTTAGGACAATGTAAGTTGGCTAACAACTACAAAGGCTAATTTAGTCACAAAAGGAAACCATGTCTAACTTCCAAATCACCAAGGAAAAGCAGTCAAATGTTATGCTGTGTTAGGTTGTGTTAGTGTCAGTATGTGCTAAGATGTAGGTGTCTAAGTCCTGTCCTTCACAGAAATTTGGGATGATGGTCTTTCTTTTACCCCTTTTCTTGATAACTCACTTGTGACAGCACTCATGTGTACTGGTTTGAGTCTTCCTTCATTTTATTTGGATTTAAGTGAAGGTTAACCACCTGAGAAGACAAAGAACCGGCAAATAATCATTGCAAATGTCTTTGAGTCTCATCTGATGGAGCTGCTTCTTTTTGTCTAAATATTTTATTATTCTTTTAAAGAAAAGCTCAAGGTGGCAGTCATTCTCTGAAATATTCCTTGTGAATCCTCTTCATTGCCATGTTAAAAATTTGCCTTTCAGCATCTCTTTCTTTTGAACTATCTATAGAAGATCTAAACTCCCTGTTAAGTTGTTAATTATGACTTTATTAGCAGTCCCCTTCATGAGTAAATGAGAAACGCTATTAAGACATTTCTTAGTTGTCTTTATTAGGCTTAACATACAAACCTCTGCCTACCCCCACAACCAACCAACCAACCAAAAAACCATAGAAACTTCAGCCCAAAAAAGAGAACACAGCATGAGAATATAGTGTGATAAATCTACCAAAAATATATCTAATTTCCATGGCTACCAAGTGAGATGAAAATAATGTTTGTTATCACAACTTGTGGTGTTCTCAATAAACCCACAGTAAATATTTAGTTTGTTTTGTGTAGTTCAGGATAATGAGCAATATGTAACCTGGTAAACTGAATTACAGGTTAGACTGTACTTAGTCACTAGGTTTTTTTTATTACATTGGATATTTTTGGACTTTTTTTTATTTCATGCTTTTTTGTGTAGACATATGACCTTTCACATGCATGAAACTACAGGTAAATGATCTATTGACGTAACAAAAATCTCCAATTTCTTCCCTGTGTTGAGCAGAATACAAAAGAAGTGTCAAATAAGTTGCCAGTTCTACATTTCAAAATAAAACCAAACTCCAGTTCCTTAATAACTGGCTATGTAAGGGTGCCCCAGTCCCAAATGGACATGGTTTGTTCTTTTTTTATATATGTCTAAACTGTAGATAGAATAGCTGTGAAAGTACTATAGCTAGGGATGTAGAAAAATAGCACTGGACTGAGTAAGGCTAGCAGAGGTCCTTTGAGCACATCAGGATCATTTTGTGAGCTTTTTGATATCTGAACAGGAATTAATGAAGAGATCTTAGACTGAGACCTAAATTTTTATGGTTGTTTAATGGAATGGGTGTATTCTAAAACAAACAACACACTTTCACTCCCCATCCCCTGCCTTCAAAACCCACAATGACATGGCTTTTTTTCAGGTTGGAGTCATCATCTTCAAAGCATTGAATATCAGAGGTTTCTTCTAAAACTGACCCAAAGAGATAATAAGATTGCTACTGCCTTTTATGCTACCTTGAGTCCATTCCACAAATAATTCTGTGGACCATAGATTAACCATAAATTAGGTCTCAGTTCCTCTAATAACATTGCCTATCATTTAAATTTCTTATAATTTGAATTTTAAACTCAAGATATCCTCAAATAGATAATGAGTTACCATTAGAGAAATGGTCAAGTCTGCTGCATATTTTATGAATACAGGATTATTTTTCCTAGTCTGTGATCATTAAAGCATATGCATATAGTTTTAGTTGTGAACCTTCAATATTCATATAAAAGGTAGCAGAACTATTACAGTAATAATGTCATACCAGCTTCATTATAACTTTAAAATTATTTTAAGGACACTATTGCCACTAATGGATCTAGGCTATTCGTCACCAGACTTGACCTCAAACCTCAAATATGGGGTGCTGCGTAATGTATCTAAAGTAAGTGCCGTTAAGTGCCAAAATAAACATGTAAAATAGAAAATTTAATCAATGAAAATAGATTACTTTGTAGGTGTTTGTAGGGAAATTGTACATGCCTCAATTGGTTCCTGGGGACTTGGTTAATATCTGTACACAGTGCTGCACAGTGTTGTCCTGACTGAGCTGCTGGCAAAGGATAGTTCAGTAATTTCCACTATGATTTGACTGACTATGGCATTCATATTCCCACAGGATTTAATCCAATCTATTTGCAGTCAGACAAACTAGCCAACTTGCTAGCTTCTAGCACATCCTCAGAAAATAGTCTAGAATTTTAGACATAATTGTGGATGGTCTTCGACGGCATGACATACTCTGTTGCACACAGAAGGAAGGGGAAGCTTTGCTGCAGCACAGCTGTGTGCACTCCAATTCAGATAAAAACAACACGACTCTCGAAGTAATCCTTCTTATTTTCCATGGGTGGTTAGGAAAACTTTTTCCTCACTTTAGGAATCATTTTTATGCTTTTTACTTTCCTTGAATTTGTTGCTTTTGCGTGAAATGAATTAGTTTATTTTCTACCAAGCTGTTCATCATCAGTCTCTTAAAGGACTTGATCATAGGCTTGATCCCAGATGTGGGCTTGGCACCCATGAAAAAATGTTGTGTTCAGTTCTTTCTGGTAAATTTTCATTTTTGGTTTCTTGACTGGATAGGGAACTGATATTCATAATTAGTTTCTGGATTAGACTTCTTCAGTATCAGACTATAAGATAAATCTAGAACATAAAAAGCTTCCAAGGATCTGTAACAGATTTATTTTAATGGACATACAAGTTCTAGCTGAACAATAGAACTAAACAGCCTGTCTTACTTCCATTGAGAAAAAAAAAAANAAAAAAAAAAAAAAAGTAATGTTCAAGTTTAATTTAAATATAAACTAATGCCTTTGTTCAGTTTCATTTAAAATAATCAGTATTTCCCAGCTCCCAACATTAACAGTGTCCAAATTTTTAATGTTGGTAATTCATTTAAAAAAAATCACAGTGCTTTAATTTAGGCAAAGTGAGGGAATAAACATGCCATTTGCCAACCAAAATTAATGTCACCCTCTTTTCCCTTGCAGAATTCTCCACATGAGCAAAATTCGAAAAAAAAAAAAATGTAATATGTATAAGAACTTAAGAAATTTTCCAAATACCTGCATTTCATGGCACATTTACCAGTTTCACATATGGCAGGTGCCAAGATTACACTTAACAAATTTTCTTAGACTTTTCAAATAATTATCAACTAAAAAATTTATATGATTTCTACTAGCTTAATGCTACATTTAGCTCATAGGTATATGTCTGCCTCTGGGACTCACATAAATGAGGCCAAATATTAATTCTAGCTAATTTAATTCTCATTATTCTGTATAATGTATTAACTACGCACTTTTTTTAGGGTGAAGAAGTCTTAGAGGGTTTTGTTTGTCTATTTTCCCAGTTATTTTCTATTAAAGAGATAAACAGTGTAGTTTATCCATAGCTAATCTGTAATTTTCTGCACTTGCACAAGAATATAGAGTTCTAAATTCACGCATAGACTGTGAATTTGATCTTTAGTATTACACTAGGTTGTCTGATCCAAATAGTAGCATATGCTGTAAAGTAAACATTACAACTAAAATAAAAATTTAAAGACACAGATACGTGATGCTGGAACTGCTTGGGAACTGGCTAGGCTTTGGTCAGTGACCAATTTCATTTTGTATCACTTGTTTTGTATATTCTTTATTATCTTTATATATTCTTTATCATCCTCATCACCAACATCATCACCCTGCTTCCTTTTGTCTTATTAAATTATCTTTATCTCAACCCCCAAATTTTACTTTTTATTTCAGTTATTTCCCCCATACCACTGGAGGTGGGGGAAATGAACAAACTGCTGTGTAGTATTTAGCTGCCTGCCAGGTTAAACTACAAGAGTTCTTAAATGCAAAATACTTAAATAACAAGGAGAAAGGGTGAAGAAAGCAAAAGGGGTAATTAAAAGTCTAGAGATCTGAGAAGAAAAGAGACATACTGTAGATATTCCTCATTAAGTGAATTTTATTCACCAAAAATATTATTGTAGGGCTTAAGTAGTTGAACTAGGAATTCACCTGTTTCGATGCTTCCTGGAAGAACGGTCATCACACAAGTAGAGATGATCTTGATCTTAGGATACTGTGGACTCCTTTGAAGATTTCCACTGCTGGCAAAGATCATCTAACAGTCTGTATCCGCAGGGGAATCACAATATGTGAGTGCATGTGGTTGTTTTTTTGTTTTTGTGAAAAATACTGAGGCATACGTTTAGAGAAATTTAAAGTTTAGGCATCTTTTAATGTTACGTGTGTTATAGAAATGCACACTGCTAGCACAGTGCTAGCACTTCCAACCTATTATATGATGGTGTGCATTGAGATATATTAGTTTATCTGAATAAAATGTCCATAATTTTATTGTATTTTTTTTGGTAATTTTACCAAATCAATTTGATTCTCAAATGAAAACAGACAAAATGGAGAAAGAGTACAAAAGATATAAGGTATTTTATAACATACTTGAAATTCTATCTAGTGTAATTTTATATTGTAAATTAATAAGTCAACCTGTGGGTTTTACTCAAGCTAATAAAGTATTATTTGTTACCTGTGGGTATGTATTTTATGTCAGGATATTTGTAACAGACTTCTCATATTAATATCATGTGATTCCCATTACTAAGATTGTTAGAATCTTATTGATCAGATATCAATGAAAGAAGCTCTTACTCCTTTAACTTAACATAGGTATATAGTCCTCCTGAGATAAACAGGGCTATTCACAAGAATAGACCAGTATTTGTGTATATTTACATAGGATTCAATCAGTGTTCATGTATAGATTTTATTTTTAAACTTATTGCTGGTTAAAATATCATATTTGGCCCTTCTTTGCCCGAGAAGCAAGTGCAGCCCATATGTCATCAAGCTACTTTTGGCGTATAAAATACCTTCATGGTGCTTTAAACAGGATTTGGAGAGGGTGGTTGTTTTACTGGTTTTTTTTTCTGTTTTAGTTTGGTTTTGTTTGACTTAGTTTGCCTTGATTTATCTCCATTTTTCCTGGAAATATCAGATCTTAAACTATATCCTTTCTTCTTGGGAATAACATTATGACCCATAATATGATATTTCTTTGAATATCAAACATACCCAATTCCACTTAGAGTAATACCATGAATTGGAAAGATTAAGACACCTAAATCTCAGGTTAAAAAATTTCTTGCTTCATTGTCAAAGCATATCACAGCCTAAATCTCAGCCTAAATCACAAAATTCTTCAGAAAAAACATGTATGGAGCTATCTAACGTGTATTATGGCATTGCAATGAAACATAATTTGTATTAGTATCTTTATAAAAAGGAGATTGAGTTGAAACATAATTTCTTGTTTTTTTTCCATCTAAAACCTTATTTAAGCAGTTGAATTGAAGGTATCTGTGCCACTGACGGTTCAGAGTGCTAGCTGCAAATAATTTGCCTAAATATGGGTTAGAGATGAAAACAACATACTTGTGCTACTGAATCCACATCATGTTGCATGCTGCTGGCACCAGCCTCCAGGTTCTCATTGCCAAGAGTAATTCTCTCTTTTTCATTCTTCTGTCTTTTTTTTTTTTTTTCTTCCCAGTTTAAGAACACGTGAAGTACAAGCTATCGACTCTCTGCAGGTACTGAACAAACTGCCTCTAAAATGTTCTTTTAATAACTTCTTCAGGGAGAATAGCATGGCCTTTCAGTCAAGGATACCTCTAATTGTGTTGGATTTACTTGACATTTTCCTAGGATCTTAGGAAGTGATGAGGAAGCTGAATTTGACAATAAAGTGAAGTTTTTGACATTCGCTTGGTCTCTAGTGAAGTTAGAATATTGCTTTTAAAGAACTAGTACCTCCCAGGATGCAACAATTACTTTTCTCACTATTTTTTATTTGCTGAATAAGAGATGCAGATATTCTTCTCTTACAAAGATTCTAACAACCAAATTGTTCCATTTTAATATAGAGAGGAATCATAAGTAATATAGACCAGACAACAGGAAGATGACTCACTGCTGAATTGCTGAAGCAAATGAACAGAATTAATCTTGAAATTATGCTCTGAAGAGAATATTCAGGTAACATTTGATCAAGCATCTGTTGCACAGTATGTAGTTTCCAGTAAAATTGTGTAATTTATACAGTGTTCCAAATTGCTTGTTCTGTTTACTTTAAAGTTCAAGGTTGCTGGACTAATATACAAGTAGAAGTTCCTGTCACTCCTTGGCTCCTGACTCATTCTGTAACACACAAACACTCACAGACATAAGACAGAATTTAGTGTAAAGTGTGTTCACTTTGATGCAAAGTTACCAAACCAGTTACCATCATTACTTTTATTTTAAATAAAGGTTAATGCAACATCCCTTATATATTTTCCTCCTCCAATTACTTCAATTTCTCTGTCTTTCTCCCGTTGTTCCTCATTGTCTCAGGGGTATGTGAGGAGCACTCACATGAATAAATCATAGAATTAGCATTGTCAAAGCTGTTTTTACCACGTAGCTGTTTAAGATGTTTCCTCAAAAGGAAGTTTATGCACAATATTCATGTCACATGAGTTACATTTATGAAGCTTGTCTCCACTGTACAGATTGAGATGATCCTGTAAGCAACATCTCCGAGAGAACATTTTCCCACGGATTTTCTACTGAAAGGGTTTGATGCCTGCATGCACTCTCATGTACCAGATTGCTTTTCTGAGTAAACGTCTTGCCACAGAATAGGCACATAAATATTTTATGCATCTTTGAGTGGTTAGCATAGTTTTCTAGATGCTGAAATACTGCCATATATCTACATTTTGTAAGTGTAGATGTTTACATCTGACATTGCAATTTGTATACCTTAGAGATTAACGGAGAGACACAGACACACCTAAGGGTGTAAATCCCTGAATTTTTATATCAAATGCCAAGATTCTGCTACCTGCATGCATAGAAGGTATTTACTCAGTGAGACTTGAGTAAAAAATCTCTATTTTTTTTTTTTTTGTTCACAAAGGCTGAACAAAAACCTACCTTTGCCAACACATTTGATTGAGAAATAAGAAGTCCTTGTATTTTCAACAACAAGGTATACTTTTAAGTGATTAACAATGGTGGGGTAGACACATTTTCTTCTTCGCAAGACAAAAGGCTAAATTGCTAGTTGTGATGAGCAAGTCCAGCTCCACAGAAGGCAATGCGATTGTCCCTGCTTAATTCCTCTACTGAAAACATACATGCACTTGCCACTAATATCAGTGAAACTGAAGCTGCACGGATTAGGAAAACTCGTTCTCATATTTCTTATTCACAATATTTTGGTTTAGTGCTATTTAAAATATACATCTTAACTTCAGAAAATAAAAGCGTGGAATAAAACATAGATGTTATTGGTACATTCCACCACTGGTAGCATGCTCTTCTTCTTTTAAATACATAGAAACTGTTCCCAGTGATGTCAGCAGTTCTGATAATTAAAGAATAGGTAGTAAAGATGTTAGGAAGAAGTTATGGTAGTAATACATTTTAAACATTAGGAAGTATGTTCTGACAACGTGAAGAGATAAACATCGAAGAAGCTTATTGGGTCATTGTGCAAGCTTCATCACTGAAGATATTTCAAACAGATCAGGTAAATATCTTCCAAGAATGACATGGTGTTTCCTTGAGTTAGAGCAATGGACTAGATACCATCCAAAGGTCCCTAAGTTGCTTGAAACTTTCTTACTTTACCACCTGACTCATACCTACAAGAGCATCAAATTATCTCGCTTAAATACTATAACACAGTTACTAGCATAAATTCTGCAAGTAAATATTACTACTTATAAGTAGCTAGATACTATTCAGCTTGCGATGCACATAGTCAATAATGAAGGGTGTGATTTTAATCTTTGTAAACCAGATATCAATAGTCTTATTTGTGTAAAATACTAATATACTCCAGAAACTGTCCCAGTAAAATCAAAGCAAGCAAAAAACAAAAAAGATGGTTGGATATGACCTTGTGAAACTAATTTTACTTCTTTAATCTATGCTGTGTGCTTAGCGTATAGCTGAAAGTAGTTGCAAATATAAATTTAGGTGCAGCTTCTATTTTCAGATTCTAGATAATTGTGTTATTTATAGCTACTTCCTAAAGAATTTAGTTACGTGGCTCTTAAGATCAAACTGGAATAAAAACCTTGAAGGAAAGTTGTGAAGATATTTTTTGTTTATGATGTAATCTTTGTTTAAAAATGCAAACCTTAAGACAAATGAAACAGTCCATTGTGTTTTTGAAGAACAGATTTTAATTTTGAAACAAATGGGAATCTCATTATTTTAAAGAATTTATTGATTTATTTTAAAAACTGAGATGAAGAAGTCAAATATTGTTGAGGTTGTTATGGTTACAATAATTTGTAACTTTTATGAAATATTAAGTAAATAATCCACTGTTCCCATCTTAAATTAGCGTACAGTCAAACTTGAGAATGTTTTGACATGTTGCTGTGATGACTTATGATATTCAGTTTCTAAATCCTGAACTTTTTATTTTGTCATTGCACATTGTCCCACTGAAATATTTTCATTTATGTGAGGATGCTTCAGTGAGTCATGCTTCAGGAGTTATGCTTGTTAAAGGCAAAACAAGACAATTTTTCTTTTGAATATTTATTCTTGTTATTAGATGATTCACATCCTTTAGGATATTAAGTGCAATAATGCTATGTAAAGAACATATGTGTATATTTAAGCAAAAATGATCTTTCCAAAAACATTTATATGTGCCTGAGTTTCCAATACGTAAGATGAATAATAAAAATAATATCCTTCGACAGATTTTGTGGTGAGCATAGAAGCTTTCATTTTCATGTCAGAGCTTTTCTGTTTTGTTTCTAGTGAAACTGGTAATCAATAACTATTCTAAGAAGGTCTGAATGTCGAGGTTGTGAGTGGCTTTCTAAGCACTTTTAGAATCTGGATTTGCCTAAACTTTTGTTGAGTTAGTGCCACAAATTCAGAGTGCCTTTGTAACTTCTAGAAGAGGCAGAGAAGACATAGGCAAAACATCTAAAGTGCAAGATGGCAATCTATCTTAACTAACTTCCAGAAAATCCTTACTCTGTAAGTAACCAATTTGATAATGACCTCTCAATTTTGCCAAACAATTTCATATTAGATATCTTCCTCTGGGAAGATAGACATTTGTCTCCTGTCTGGAACTTCACTAGGAAGGTAGCTTGGTGGATAGAGATGTGAATTTCTCTGTGGAGGAAGTAATCTTCTGGGAAGCCTCTTCCCAGTAAATCTCAGCACTCATTCATAATTGGTATTATAAGCAATTCTGTTCTGAGTAGTCAAGTAGCCTGAGCAGCAATGATAGACTTCTAGTAACAAGATTTGGCTTGGGTAAAGGCAACAGCTCTAAGTCCTTAGTAAAGAGATTTGAAGCCATGCCTCTGGCGCCTCCCTAGATTCTGTGCTGGTGTATTTTTAAGAAAAACATTGTCCAACTTCCTACTGAAGATATTTTGTAGCCAGAAATATGGGGATACTTGAATGAGTGGATGAATGAATAATATAATTTTAATTCAGTTTTGAAGGCAATATTTTGGTAAGAAAGTCAATGGCTTTCTGGTTGGTCCAGGTTTCTAGAATTGTTTATCCTTTTAGAATGTGAATGCTTGAGGTTTTTGAGCAGGAGAAACTGAGGTATATGGTCACTGCTGTCACCAGTTTTTCAGATGCCTGCACTGACTGCCTAGCTTAAAAGACTGCAATCTGTTGAAGGAATGCTACTATCATGCTTCAGTTCTTATTCTAAAGTTTCACATTTCATACAGCTGGAGTTTCATCTGTCATTATTTTTAAAACTTAAGACCAAGACCTGAGATAAATATTAGAAACAGGACAAAAACCATGAACTGTATCTCCATGATTAGAGTAGGTATCCCCAAAATACTTTACATACATATCCTTTAATCTTTCAACTGTTTACCATTCAGCTTTTATTCTGTCAGACTAGAGGAGACCATTGCTGAATATTACTGCCAAAAAGGAAATTTATGTGCCATGCTACTTTTCAAAGGAATAGTGCATTTGCCATGGCTGGTGTGATATTGTTGTTTGTTCCCTTTGTATTTTTTCATTCCCAACATCAGTGGTTTGGATTTGTACTTTGTTAGATGCTGCAATTATACTTCAGTATGAAATTGTGTATTTAAATTCAACAGCAACTTGTCTATCATTGCCTTTTATTTACCAAAACGTTTTATTTCTAGGATTAGCCACAGTATGCAAAGCATCCACTGTACCTGTATATAAATGCAGATAATTTAAATGTGTTGACAGTCAGTCTTTTACAGGGGTGAATCTCTCTCCTCATGCTTCACAGAATGGCTTCTGCAATAGTTTTAGAAACAACATGTTTATCTGTGAGTATGTAATGGCTGTTCAAAAACTTTCAAACAAACCTCCAAGACATCTACTGAAATTAGCTCTTACAGGATTTCTGTAACAACATGACATGTTTTCACGAATGTATCACATGTATATGATAATTTCATTGCTATTTTCTTTGTATTTCTTCCTCTGTTATTCGTTATCATGTGCTTAACCTATTAGATTTTGGCAACAGAGGCAATCTTGAATTTTATATTTGTCTCATGGATGGCACAATAGGTCCTAGAAACACAGAGGTATTGTAAAATGCACTACAAATAATAAATAACAAATAAAATACAACCTCTCTCTGAACTAATGTTATCTCAAGATATGTAAACTGAAGCATGTGTGTGGGTTTAAGCAGTGTAAGAAAAAGCATACTAGCACTGAATTTATATAGTAGAAGCAGAAAACATTTTTTTAATTGACAAAAGAAGTGACTAGCAGAAAAAAATCACGCTAGTTTTACTTGAGTTTGTTAAGCCATTCAAGAAGGACTAAATTAAGCTGAAGTCACAAGTTATATTAAGAGCAAACTTGACTAATCTTCAAGTGGTGTGACTACCCTTCAAGAGACAGGTTGAAGAGATGATTCAGATAACATGGCATCTTCCCAAATCTGAAAAGTTTATGCAACTAATTTACCAGAACCAACTATGCCTATAGCTTATACCTACATTTTTGTTTATCTGGTTTTGTGTTTTGCTGGGTTGTATGCTTCACTATCTCTTGTTTTTTTAATTATCCCATCCATCTTCAACAAGAAGCAACATAATTTATTTCTAGGCATGAAAAGACAGCAACCTGTTTACTCCTGACAGAACTGGAGTTTCTAGGAATGAATAAACTGTTAGTATGGATTCTATCAAAGATCAGCAATATTTAATAGGAAGAACATTGTGTCACTGCAATGGCTCCCTGCAGCTTCAACCAATTCTTCTTCACGTGGAACAAACCCATTCAAGAGTAATTTCTAGTCCTGTTGCATGTAGAGACCCCTATGTGTACACAATTTTTCGTTGAAACAGCAAAACTAGGTCTTTCCCTCAGAGGTAACTGGTGTCAGCCACCAGTTAAAAATAGTTGGGAAAAAACAACATATGCTCAGCTTTCTTCTGAGAATGTCCTAGTGTAAAGCAAACTGTGAATCATGCCTATAGTGCAAAGAAGGCAAAGAAGTGGTTAACAGCACAGCTTTTTCTTTTCCTGATTTATTTTATGACAATATGTCTGAGCAGGTTATAAAATCTGCTATGAAAACATAAACAGTGGTTAACCTGGTGGGCTTGTTTTACACAATTGTGTGGAATATTCAATAAGTCTCCATAATTTTACGTTTTTTTAACAGTATGTGTAGATGTTCTTGGAGAGAGATTTTCCTAATAAGTAAAACCTTGTTACATTTAGTTTTTCAGGAGGCAGAAGTAGATAGGCTACTCAAAAGAGACAGTCTTTCCCATCAGCTGTTGGCATTGTTCTTGCTAGTAAGAAAGATATCAGTGGGGGTGGGGGGGGTTGTGTGGTGGGCTTTTTTTTGTTGTTTTGTTGTTGGGTTTTTTGTGGGTTTTGTTTGGTTGGTTGGCTGGTTGGTTTTTTTTAATTGGTGTGATTTAGAGACTCTGCATCCTGGATTTTCATGTCAGAGCTGTGAAAGAGAGAAGGCTTCAGGCTTAAGAGGATTATAATTTTCACCAAGACAAAGATATTGCTTCATCCAAATCTCTCATAATAGAAGCTACTTCTGATTTTCTTTTGTACAAAATATGGCCTCATTGTCAATGTAAACTCCTGTAACTGGCCTTATGCCACTTTATGAGACAGTCTACATACGAAAAATTGAAAAGAAATCAAGAAAAATAACCAATAAGGGTTAGTTTTTTCTCACAATATCTTGTTTAAGAAAGTCTCTTTCTGTGAAATGCAAAATCACCTGTTCTATGAAACTGTATTTTGTCTTACCAGTATCAATTGCATTAAAGAAATTCTGTTTATGCATTTATAGTTGAGGTCATATTACACTTTCATTATAATTCTTAGTTTCAAGCCCACAATAGCAATTATTACCCAAGCATACCCATTCTATATTTGCCTTTATATTTTCCTAGGAGAAGAAAGCCGATTATTTGTAGATTTATTTGCAGTGCAGATTTATAGTGGGTTTAAGTTCTGCTACATATGGCTTGATCACAAAATGCTCACTGTGCTTGTATTTTTGCCATGATATTAATTATTTGACATTTGAGCCTGTAATTGGCCACCTGGAACACATGCTGTGTAATTGTTGCTTGGATGACCCTACCTTCTGCAAGGGAATTTCACTTAATCATCTAAAAATGTCATATTCCCATTAAATCAATCTAACTTACAGGCATGAATTCCATCTTCAGAAAATACTTATGAGAAATAAACTTTCCTTTTGCGGTATTATATTCAAGGAATGTTGTTGTTGAGGTCCCTATTTCATTAAACAAACCTATTTGCAGAAGAAGAATTTTCACTATTTTATAGCTATATTTGAGGTTAAAACATAATCTCTGTCAAAGAGCACATTTTCTTTTCCATTACTACTTTAAAAATTATAGTTAATTTGAAAAGGGATATAAAAACTTACTGACCTTTTAATAAAACTGTAATTTGTATGTAACTTTAAGAACATACATACTATGTTTCTATGTGTCTTTGAGACATTAGCTTAATTTTTTCCTGTATACACTATACTAACACAGGTATGCACATACACTTCATAATATAGTTCGTATTCTCATGTTAACATGATATTGCAGTATCATTTGCTCAGACAACTAGTAATCTAAAAAAAAAAGATTTTCTGCAGTTTTCAGATTTTCAGGAACTAAAAAAAACCCCTATAATATTGTCAAGCTGTGCTTTTTCTGCATGAAAAGTAAAAAACAAGGAAAATTTTCCTGCCCCATTGAGGTCAACAAGAATTTTGCTTTTGATATGTGTATGAGGAGAATTCATCCAGCATTTTTTAGATTTATTTCTAACTATATTTAGTTAGACCTAATTGATTTTTCCATCAGACTGGAGCAGCTATTCTATTAGATTAGAACTAGCAGTCATATCATACTGCTTAATTTTTTCATTACACTTATTTATAGGATAAGGCTGGTCAAAAAAACCCCCACAACTTGGTTGCATGCCTACGGTGGAGTCTCAGATACTGACTAAAGTGTTTTTCTTCTATACTTTTAAGAAAATATTCTTGGTTCTGCCTTAAGAATTACAGCTTCTCTGAGTGGCTGTTCTACCTCTAACCTAATTTTCTTACTTTGCTGATCAAAGATGATTTTCCCATCATGTTTCCCAGTAACAAGCAATATTTTCAGTTGTTAAAAATCCTTACTTGAGAGCCTTTCACAAAGAGTTGTAAACTTATGGAGGATGCAACAGTTCAGTCCATCACCTTTTTACTTTGTAATCTACTTCTGTGTTGTAAGAAGAATATATTGATCATGAAAACAAAGTTTTTAAAGTATAAAATTAAAGGATGTCAGTAGAAAAGGTGCAGTAGTGACATAGAGACAACTGTAACTGACAAATACAGATTTCCCAAACCAAATATGTTTGGATCAATGTATTTTCTAATAGTTCTGAGAGATAACACTTTCATTTATGACAGACTGTTCCAGAGCCTTCTGGCCATTGCTGTCTACCTTAACATAAAAGGAGTACAGCTGATAGAAACTGTGGGCAAGTGTATAAAAATAATGAAGAAGCTTCAGACATTTAATCTTCTGCAAATTAATTCCTTGCAATCCATATGTGTTTTCTGTAGTTCAACAAACCCTCTAAAGATGAATTCTTTCATTTAAAAAATCAAATAGTCAGTATGACAGTTGTCCATTTTCTTGTTGCTCAGAAGTGGCTATTGATTTTCTTTTCCTTCAGCAGTTAGCGTCTTCAGAATAAAAACATATCTCATATTTGTTTAATTCCAATTAGATCCAAGAAAGAGAATTTACTAGGGGAGATAGCTAAGAACACTCATATGTCCTCATGATAGAGACTCTTTTGAATATCTCTGTTGGCATTTCTCCTCACATTGAATCTGTCCTCTGATGAAGACAAAAACAAAGGAGAAGTGCAAATATGTATTAAGTTTTGTGTCACTTGTTTAATTTCTTATCATTTCAACAGACATTTCAGATGAAAACTCATCCAAAAGGTTAAAACATCATACAGACAGCTGTTAGAGAAACAGAACTTCCATGTGAAAAAAAGAATGTATGGATAATATGGTGTTTTGGTTTTAGTTTTGTGGTTGGTTTCTTTTTTTTTATGAGACTTATAAACACTACATGTACTCTTACATAATCCAGCATTCAGACATTTTCTCTTTTTCAATTACATTTACGATCATGAGGAGATTCTACAGATTTTAACCAACATTTGGTGATGGTACAAGTGAGTTCAAGCTCAGATTTTCACAAGCTCACCTTCACTCTACCTTGACCTTGCACCAGCTGTGTTATTATGTAGTTTCTGGTACTACATGCTGATCTGTATATTGACTCTGATAGAGAAAAATTGACCTAATGTTCCACAATTTCTGATCTCAAACACCTACCCACAGAATTTCTCTCTTGTTTTCTATGATAGCTTTGTAAATTAGCGTGAAGAAAAAAGAAACAAACAAACAAAACCTACACAAAACAAACGAACAAACAACCCCCCCAAAAAATCAAAAAAAACCAAAACAAAACCAACACATAATGCGTGAGTTGGTTACAAAACTTGTGAATTTGAGATTATCTCCCAAAGCAATTAAGTTTTGCAGGTAAATATACACTGTGCACTATACACCTTGCTGTTTCTTTAAACTTAGACCTACATGCAACAGGTTTGGACTGGAAGTTAAGGAGAACTTTCCCTCAGAACAAGACGATATTAGAAGAGATCGCATAGGCACCAAATTCACCACCAGAAGGAAGACCCTACTCATCATATGAGCGCCTGAATGAGTACTGGTTACCCATCTCGCTGTGTATTTCCTGCAATTTATGTGTGAATATTTCAAAGTGGGTTTCAGGTGGCAGAAAGTCTTTTTTATTTTATTTTTTTTTCTGATCAAACTTAGTAAAAGAAGTGCTAGCAAAGATGGTCTCTCTTGTGTTTGCTTTGCTTTGGTCAAGGTCTGCAGTCATCATAGGATATGTTTATTTCTGGTAACAAGCCAGTCAACAGAGCTCAGCTTTCAATCAGATTACTTCATTGAATCACTGATCCTTGCATGGGCAGCAACATAATATGGCTAAGGAAGTGCAAGGACAGACGACTCAGGGAAGTATGGAGAGAGAAAGAAAATGGGCTTTGACTGCTTTGATATGAATTTGTCTGAATCTTAAGTAGGTTTGTATCTTTGTTATCTCCTTTTAGACATGATCCATCAGGTATCATAAAAGACAATAGAATTATGGTAGCTTTTTGTATTGGGAGACCCAAACGAGAACATGGTACTGTGGATGCAGGCTCAAAATTGTGGGGCAAGGTCACTGCTGTGCACTGTTGGCTAGTTTCTTGATAATGCAGCCCAGGATACTATTGGTCAACTTTTCTGGTAGAACACCCTGCTGACTTATGTACAACTTCTTGTACTCTAGGACTCCTGGACCCTTTTCTGTAGAGCTGCTGACTAGTCAGTTGGCTCTCACACTGTTGCATGGGATAATTCTGACCCACATTCAAGACTTTGCTGCTGTTCACTTCATGAGGTTCCTGTCAGCTCATTTTTCTAACCTGTCCTGCCCACTCTGAATAAAAGCCCTTCCCACCAGAATACCAAATGTTGGTATACATTCACACTTGGAGTGAAAGTTTTTAATTAGAGCTTCAGTATCTTGCTGTTTTGTTGTCTTGTAATTTAAGGAAAAAAAATAAATCTTTATTTCCTCAATGCCTTATTCCAGAGACTGTGTTTGCCTCGCTACAATCAGAAAAGAAGACACACATTTCAGGCAAATTAGACTGGTAATTTAAATTAGGTAATAGAAGGTTTAGGGTAACAGGTATTTATCTTTATGCACCAGGAAAAATTTTGACTGAAAAAAATGGTGTCTGAATAGTCTTCTAGACATCATCAACAAAATAAATTTCAATTTTCAACCTTCTTCAACCAGTTCTGACAGTTTCATCTTCCTGGCCTCCTTCTCTTCCCTTATTGAAGATATAAGAAAAGACTTTTTTTGCTTATTACCAAGAAAAAAGATGAAAGGAAAAAACAAACTTTATTCTTGATCATCCTTAACTATAAAACAGTACTGAAGAAGTGAGAACTTTTCTTTTGAGATACTGACAAGTTCAAATACTGGAAAGGCATTGAACATTTTGACTTGTCAAAAGTGTTTCTGTTTTAATCATTTCTCCTGGGGGGAAAAAAAATGCCGGACTTCAATAAGCAGATATAGATAAAATGTTGCAATACTTTTTAAATGATTCCTCACTGCAACTGGATATTATTTATATTTAGAGTCAGATGTCAAAGATTCACATGCAGTCTGGCATAAGCCAGGTATTCTACTTGCCAGAATTGCCAAACCATGTTAGTTTCCTAAATTCTTTGTATAAATCTATTTTACCCTAGAGTTTCCTTAAGTGCTTAAATTAACATACTAATAAATGCCTTTCTGGAAAGTTTTCTGGACAGGAGCTAACATCCAAGCTACCATGATCTTGTTTAATATAGTCAGATAACCTGAACTCATCCTAATTTCTATTTCAAACTTCGGAAAGGTACATGCTGCCATGTCTTCTGTAGCTGGTGTTAATTCTAACTTTTGTCTAAAAAAGTAGTGAGGTCACTCACTCAGAAAATATAATCCAAACCCTAAAACCTGCTAAGAATGGAATGCATGAAATAAGGTCTTAAGTATGCAAGGAAAACAAAACAAAACAAAACAACAACAAAACTACACACAAAAAAACCCCACCCCCCAAAAAATCAAATGAACAAACAACAACAAAAAAAACCCCTAAACCCTTTCGTAGATTCAAGTAAGAAATATTCATGGGCTAGCAAAATGTAAAAAAAAAAAAANAAAAAAAAAAAAAAAAAAAAGTAGACTTAATGACAGAATAGAATAGTTTCAGTTGGGCAGAGTCTACAATGATCATCTAGCCCAACTTCCTCACCAATTCAGGGCTGACCAACAGCTAAAGCATGTTATTAAGGACATTGTCCAAATGCCTCCAAAACACTGACTGTCTTAGAGCATTGATCACCTCTCTAGGTAGTCTGTTCCAGTGTTTGACCACCCTCTCAGTATAGAAATGCTACCTAATATCCAGTTTAAACCTCTCCTGGTGCAGGTTTGAATCACTCCCACACATCCTGTCACTGGATCCCAGAGAGAAGAGCTCAGCACCTCCCTCTCCACTTTCCCTCCTTGGGAAGTTGTAGCGATCAATGAGGGCACCCCTCAGCCTCCTTTTCTCCAAATTAGGCAAGCCCAAAGTCCTCAGTCATTCCTCACAGGACATTCCTTCCAGTCACTTCATCAGCTTTGTTCACCTCCTCCGGATGCACTCAAGGACCTTCACATCCTTCTTATACTGTTGGGTCGAGAACTGCACACAGTGCTCAAGGTGAGGTCACACCAGTGCTGATGCACCTTAGGATGTGGTTTGCCTTCTTGGCTGCCAAGACACACTGCTGACTCCCATTGAGCTGCTGTCGACCAGCATCCCCAGATCCCTTTCTGCAGGGCTGTTCTCCAGCTACTCCTATCCTAATTTACACTTCTGACTGGCATTACTCTGTCCTAGGCACACAATCTGGCATTTAGAACAGTTAAATTTCATCCCATTAATCACTGCTCAATGGTCCAATATCTTTAAGGGTTGTCAGATACTGAAAGAGGTTGCCCAGGGAGGTTTAGGAGTCTCTAACTCTGGAGGTGTTCAAAACTCAACTAGGCATAGTCTGAGACAACTTGTTCCAATTTAAAATGACCCTTCTTGAGCAGTGAAGTTGAAGTAGATGATCTCAAGGTGTCCTTTCTCACCTAAACTAGAATCTGGGCTTTAAACTAGAATCAATAGGGGAAGGGGATACCAATAAGGTTACAGAAGGTTAGTCAAGGGTTGGCATGGTATCACCTGAGGGTGGAAATACTAGTAAGAACATTTACATGGCTCATGGGAGCATAGAGGGCTCAGGAGTGTATCTGAAATACTTGTACACCAAAGCACAAACAAGATGAACTGGAAGTGTTGATCATCCCCCAGAGCTACAATATCCTTGATATTAGTGGGACTTGGAGGAATGAGTCTCACAGTTGGAGTGCTGTGATGGAGGGCTACAGGGTGTTCTGGAGTGATAGGCAGGGCAGGTGAGGTAGAGGTGTCACACTATACATAATGTAGAGGTTTGATTGTACAGCCCTTATGGTTAGTGATGATGTGGTTGAGAGCCTCTGGATGAGTAGTGGTTGTCTACTACTGATCACCCAGCTAGGATGATACCACTGATGAGTCATTGTATAGGCAATTAAGAGAAATCTCTGGATTAGTAGCCCTTGTCCTTATGGGAGTTTTCAACTTCCCGGACACCAGCTGGAAGTATCGTACTTCTGTGAAAAGCATGCCTTTGAAATTCTTGAATCTTGCAGGTGGCAACTTCTTGTTACTCAGTGAGCCAACTAGGAAAGGTGCCCTCCTAGATTTGCTGCTTGTGAATAGAGAAAGACCTGTGGCGGATGTGATGGTAGGTGACTGTCTTGGCCACAGTGATCAAGAAATAGTTGAGTTTAAACTTGTCAGTGTAATGAGAAAAAAAGATAGCAGTGTTGTTACCCTGGACTTCAGACTGCCAGGTAACAAGAAGGGCTTTTTAAAGTATGTTAATAGCAAGAGGTAAGTAAAAAAATATGTTCTTGTGTTCAGAGGGAATATTCTGTGTTTCAATTTGTGCCTATTGCCTCTTCTCCTGTCACTGGGTACCACTGAAAAGAGCCTGGCTATCATTTCTTTTCTGCACTCCATTACATATTTATGTACACAAATGTGTCTTATCTCTCCAGGCTGAACAGTCCCAGCTCACTCAGCTTCTCATTGTATGAAAGGTGATCTTCCTAATGAGGCCCAGACTTTATCCTTGTAGAAATATTTAATCCAGTAATGTAATTGTGTTTAAAAATGTATATTTTCCTCCCAAGGAAACACCCACATTGTCAAGCCTGTACGATTTCCTCTGCTGTCTCACTTTCCTGCTTAACCAGAAAGTCACCTTCGTAAGGGCAAGATTTGTAGCTAGTGTGCACAAGAAGATTATGAAAAACAAGGGTTCAGAGCAAGGAGTTCTGGAAACGTTGTGGCTAAAACTCCTTGATGTTATAGTCTCCTTTCTGCATTCTCTGGCCAATGTGTTATTAAGAAAGTTAGCCCCCAGATACTTCAATAAACAGCTATCTGAAATCAATTAAGAACATTTAAATTTCCTATGCTTTCAGGGAATAGGCAGACTATATCTACCCTAGTATACTACTGTCTTAATCTCTTGAGTTGCCTACATTCCTTTAAAGTTGACAGGTGGATGAAGGCTCCTAATTTAAACCATGCTGGCTCTCCAGACATGCCCAACCTTTTTTTTTTTTCTTTCCTACCAAACCTTCTATTCACTGAGGTGGTTATATGCAACAACAAAGGTTAATTTTCCTGAAATTATGTCTGGTTTGCCCACAACAATAATTACTAAGCAATTTCACTGTATTTATCTTGACCCACAAGCTTTCTGATTTCTTCTTTTCCTATTTTGTCCTTCTGTCCCACCAAGGAGAGCAAGTGAGTTTGGCTACTAGCCAAAGTTAATCCAGCATGAAACTCTACTGAAGCAAAGGATGTTTTTCTCAGTAGCTCAGTCCAGAAAAGAGACAACTTTGAAGAGATATCCAAGTTTGCCCAAAAGAGAGTTTTAGATCTAGTGTCATTACATTATACAGGCTTTATCAATGCTGATTAAGTGGTATAGTTTGTTATAGAATTCTGGTTTTTCTTTGTCAGAGATCTGCTGCATTTTAAAGCAAAGGAGCACAGTCACATGAAGAATGTAGTGTTAACAGATAAATCAGCATACTGGTAGACAAACTTGTACAAAAAGTTTAAAAGCAACCTTTTAACACTTATGATAATGAGATTTACAATGGGTTTTACGATAAAAACAACAACAAAAAAATCCAGGGTGTAGATATGGAATTCAAACCAGAATTGTTTGTGGTATTTTTATAGCTGCAGAAAACAAAACAAAACAAAACACAAGAAAACAAAAAAAAAAGTCAAAAAATGAGAAATCTGTATCAAAACATGCTTTCCCAGGTTTTTCCATCAGTCTTAAAATTACATTTTTAGAGGTATAAGAGGGCCTTACTATGTTCCTGTAGGCACTTCTCCCCAAGATGCCTCTACTGCTGATTTTGATTTTCACAAAATTTGTCAAACATGTGAAGTTACCGCATTATGCTAAGAAAAATAGTAGTGAGAGGAAGGACCCTGTAGCATTGGAGCCCCATGAGATGAGGTTGCTCTGTAGTCTGTTTACAGTGTTAGGAACAGTAAAAACCAAGTAACTTAGTTGCACTCTTCTAGTAGGTTCACTGAAAGATTCGTGGCTGATCAGAACTATTTGTATAAATCTGATGCAAATGGAGAGGGAAACAGGTCATAGCCTTTGGATCAAAAACTCACTTACCTGCAGCAAACTTTCACACCATGTGAAAGAGAATTTCATCCCTCATTTTGTCCATAGGGCATTTGATGCATGTGACTAGAAGGAGCAGAGCTGTGGTACAACCACACATTCCTCGACATTGTAAACTGTGAATGAAAAAACTCAGAACAAATACATACTATGCCTGGTCTTAAATCGGGGAATCACAGTAAGAAAAGTGAAAGTTTTAATGCACATGGATAGCAGACAAAGGAGTTAACACTGTTCACTGCCCACTGCTATGCCTCTCTACTACAAACACATGAGAAAACAACATTAATATCTTTGATCTGGGCTCGGTTTTGAATAATAAAAGGAAATAAATTCATAATTGGGTTTTACTGATTGGTGCGGTCACTATAAGTAAGGAGAAACAAAATGGTAATTTCCAGCAATCACGACAAGCACAAAAGCAGAAATAAAACCACAAATAGTAGCCTGTCTTGCTAAAAATGTTGATATTTTGATCATTAGCAAAGTATTAAAAACAAGACTTAGAGAAACTAGTAGCTATTTTCTTGGTTGGGTTTTCCAAGCTATCACTGACTTCAGGGAAGAGTGAGTTCAGCATGATAAACTAGAAGTATTTGCCATCTTTGGAAACAAGCAGCCCAGTCTCTAAAGAGAAGTAGTTGTGGTAATACATGACAAATGAACATGAAAGCCCATCAAAAATCAAGGAAGGACAGCACGGATAAAAATCAAGGAAAGATACCAAATAGCATAGGATGCGGCCCTGCCAGGAGCTGAATTACTTGCTAAAGTAATTACCCAAAGTACTGGGAGAACTATAACTTTTTGAATTGAAGACTTAGAAATAAAGTACATACTACAAAACAAAGTATGTCAGAGCAAATGCAAGATCATAAAAGATGATCCAGAAACCGTAAAGGCAACAAAAATTGTCTGTAATGGAAAGAAAACCATGGGTCATTTAATCCTACATGTACACAAACCAGGATTTCAAGGGTGGAGAAGAACTCTAAAAGGGATTCTGCTTACAGAACAGTGGTGAAATATCAGAGACCATGACAGAATGTGGTTAAGCAACTCTTTGCATAGGTCAATGCGGATACCTATATTAAAAAGAAGTACATTCAGTATTAAGAAAATAATTACTCCTAGAGCAAGAATTCAGACAGATTTTACAGCTCCATTACCTGTAACGAGAGAGAGGAAGAGTATCATTTTGCTATAGTTGAGCCCTATTGAGAATGCTTTCACAAAAAGAGTGTGGAAAAAAAAACCTATTAAATTTAAATTGGGTGAGATAAGGGTGAAGTTCAAGTTTTTCGTATGGTTATAATTGTAGTATAGGTGGGGATCAGGGCTGTGCCTGTGTGAGTATCCAATAGACTCAGTCAGCAGTTCCCTGGGTGGTGGAGGAACTCCACAGGGAGTCTCAGTCTAAATGAGGTAATAGGCTGGTTTGAGACAGCAGGATAACTGGAGACTGACTGAAGTCCTAGCCAGCACCACAAAAAATCATTTCATTAATCGTTGTAGGACCTTTTCAAGGGGGAGTTTTGCTCACTCTGAAAAATGCTCCAAGCAGCCCCTGCTCTCTACAGACCAGCAGAGAGACACTTTATAAGCTTAAATGCATTGATTAATACAGTCCCAGCAACACCCCCAGACTGTTCCTGCTGCATAATGTACTGAAATGTGCACAGGTACGTGCACACAATGGGCAGAAACTGTTCTAGCAGACACGTAAAAGCTCACACAGAACCTTTTGTAGTAAGCAAGATATTTAGCATATGTTCTCTCTACAGTTTAAGATAACCAACAGAAATGATCGTAGACCTGTTAGAGTGATCACACAGGAGCATGGGCCAGCTGGTGATAACAATTCATTGGAACAACTGAAGAATATGGCAGTGCAAAAGACATTGTTTCAGATCAAAGTTCCCATTTTACAGCTGCATCAATCAAAGACTTGTCTGAAATTTTAAGTGTTAAAAAAGACACCATACAGTTGGTCAAGTACATACCTCCAGGTAAGCAGGGAGATTTAATAAAACATTACATTAAGTTTAGAGTAGGATGGTCAGCAATCCAGGAAAAGACCAGGATAAATTCTTTCTGTTCCTGTGACATATGGATTTTGTCCCCATACGGTAAATCCCATCTCATAAATGAGCATCTCAGCAAAGAGGGAGTGGTAGAAAAGCATCAGATGAACAGCAGATGCAAATAGCAACAGCTATCCAGCTAAACTCCTAGCTGGATTAAAACAAACATACAACCTAACTAACTAACCAGAGAAAAAAAAGACACCTAAACACAAAAAGGAGCTCTGGAAAATATGTAAACCATAGCATATAGGAATTCAATGTATGTAATAACATTACAGTGAAACCATTTATAAACTTTGTGGGAAATGGCAAGCTACCATTATGCCTCTGGAAAAAAAGCCTTGTCCACAGTGTGTCAGGCAGAAATAACAAAACAAAGAGCAAGCTAACCTTGGAAGACTCAGTTCCATAGAAGGATCTGGAAAAGTGCATATGAATTTTAGCAGAGCCATTCATAGAGTCTCACAATGAATCTTTATAAGCAACAGGGCATTTGCAGCTTCAGCTAGGGGGATTGGAGCCCATGACACATCAGGAGAGCTGGAAACCTGGTTTTATTCAGCCTGAAAAAGCATGGGCTAAAGGGAGATATACTTGTTTTCTTTGACTACATAGTGGGTGTCCATAGATAATAGAGATAAAATTTTCTTACAGACACACAGCAAAACACTTAGAGGTAAACAAAAATTGGTAAGGGGCATTCTATTTGAATATGAAGAAATGAATCTTCTCCATGAGGCTGGGCAAATACTGTAATGGGCTGTGCAGATAGGATATGGAATCTTTATCCTTGGATATATTGAAAACTCAGCATGACAAGACATTGAGCAATCTCATCTGCCTCTGTAGCTGGAACTTTGAAGTTGTCACTGCCTTGGCTTCCAAAAGCTCCTCACAAATTAAATTTGGCTATGTTTCTCTGGAATGCATTAAAATAAAGCAGAAACAGAAGGGGAAATATGGTGAAGACACAAATAATGTATGAAGAGTAAGGAATCATACATATTGAAACAAATAAGAGTAAGAAATTAAAACAATTGAGAAAAGGTTCCTAGCTGTAAAGAAAATATAAATTCTTCTGTGTTTACATATTTCAGAGTACCTTTTAAAGGAAGCTCTAACCACTTATGTGATAGATTTTTATGCTAAGGTAGACCTTTAAATTTTATTTTAATGGAGCTCAAGCAACAGCAGTATTCTCTATCCGCAGTTCCAAAATGTTAAGGGAAGACTGTTAAGAAGTCAGTAGCTCTTTAGAAATGTTAATAACTATATCTGTATGACACCTCTGTAAAGAAAGTGATGTTAATCTTTCTAAGGCAAAGGACCTTCTTCCATATGTAACTTTGTAGCCTGTCACTTGTAACACTACAACACTCCTTTCACTTCTATTTTGTAAACTCACACCCTCCCTCTCTCTGGCTGCTGTGGAAGTGCTTTAGCCCTATATCTAAAGTGTTTGTGTACTCATGTGCCTAAAATTGCATAAAACTTAGCAGATAATGGTAGTAACTACCAGTAACTTAAATAGCCAATAAGCATTGTTCACGTAAATTTTATGCAGTAGTTTTTAGTAGCTACTCGAAGTATGCAACATCTGCACCCACTCAAAGCATTTTCCAATCAATGCCATTAGCGTAATGAGCAAGAGCAGCCAGTAGGGAGATTGATAAAGAGAATGCCCAGAAGAAGACACTCATCTGTGTGGATCACAGCACATGTGTTCCCAGCTAGACATTGCAGAGTGCTCTCCTTTTCCCCTTCTATCCTTTTCTTTGAGTCTTGTTTTTTGTCTGTTTGATTGTTTTGTTGGTTGTGGGGGTTTTTTGTTTTGTTTTGTTTTGTTTTTTTCCCAGTGGGGATGGTGAGGCAGTCCCCAAAAGTAACCTAGGCAGTTAGGTTCAATGTCTGCCATCAGCTATATATATTCTTAGTCTTCTACATGTGTCTATCCTTTCTGTAACAGTAATAAATAAATTCATGTTGTATTAGTAATTTCTGGATGAGCTCGTGAACCATCTTTTGAACTTTATAATCTCTGCATGAGAAGGAGACTAAGATGAGAACAAACAGATGAGTTTAATGTCCTTTCCACAGACTGCTAGTCTATCTTGAGTAACTATAAACTTTCTAGAAGCTTGTTCCATAGCTTGATTTTCCTGAGAGCTGTGCATGTATTATTTAACATGAAATCTAAAATTTTTCTGCTTCTTCTTTTCTACTCTTTAGCCTGACCTATTTCTGAGATAAATTTCAGTAATAAAGAGCAGAATTCTAACTTCAAACAGGTTATGTCCTTAATGAGTACTTCAGAGTTTAAGAGAGTGAAAAGGTCCATTGTCACCTTTACAGTTAAAGAAGAGATTCACCTGGTTATCATGGGGATAATAAAGATTATATGAGCATAATCAAATACCAGATTGAGTCTTGCGAGCATCAGACACCCTAAATGAATTGCAGATTAAAGAAATGTGCGAACATGTGATTCTCTTCTTGTATGGAAACCAACAACTAAGAGCTCCAAAAATTCTTTTTAATGATGAAAGGGACATTTTTAAAGATGGTCTATAAAGCTGTAAGGGAAACTAGCCCCACAACTTCAGGAATGTTGTAGTATAGACTAATTATCCTTATTCACCAGCCATCCATTTACGTTTCATCTTTGCATAATGTTTTATAGATGGAACATTTGCCTTATTATTTACAAGAGGTATTTCTTTCTACCTTCCCTTTGGTAAGCTGGACTATTTTATTTTGAAAACCACAAAAGTTCTTGCTATTGAGTCCTTAAGTTAAGAACCTAGAGAGCTGTGGGGTTTTTTTAGTTGGTTGTTTTTTACACTAAGATATATTAGGAATACCTCATATTCATAACTGAAGTATTGCTAATTCTCTTTGTATAGCAGAAACTAAGAATTCCATGGAACACATGTTAACTAGGATAGACTGGTTAGCCATGGACTGTTTCCAGACTCTTGATCCTTTGGAAATGTAAACACTTCAATAACACAGAAAAAAAAGAAGGGGAGTGGAGGGGGCTGGGATCATCTGTACAAAAAAATATTTCCTTTGGAAAGAGTTTTCCAAATTTTGACATTAAAAAACCTAAAGGTCCTCTGGACTTTTAAAAGCAGAGTTACTGGGGTCTTTACAGGTATAACAAGTGACCTCTACTTCCTCTTACACAGTTTATTAAATACCTTGGTAGCTCAGGGAAATCCTGGTGGTCAAGACCTTGAGGCACTCTTCTCAGCTTCAAGAACTTCAGGTAAACTCAGGAGTCCTGCAGCAGTCTGAAAAAATCACAGCTACTGGGAGCTGAACAGGTAAGTGAGAGAAACCTTGAAAAAAATGTATGATTTCCACAGTAATTTTTTTTACAAAAAATGTCCTCACTGAATGCTTTAATTTAACTAAATGATCAAAGAACTTTTTTGCTCCAGAAGTATCTGATACACATTTGCAAGCTTTTTTTTTTTTTTTAATAATTAAAACAGAATATAACAATCTTCTTTTCTCTCAACTGTTCCAACTTCAAATACTCAATTTCAAATTCCTTTTCAAGAAAAGCATTCCCACATTTTTGCACTTGCCTTTCAAAACTGAATTCAGTGTCTTAGCTGGAAATTCGATTTTCTTGGGTAAAAAACATATCCAGTGGAAGTATACATAGTATACAGAGTACAATGAAAATGCAAGAAATACAAAACAGCCTCCTTAAAGAGCTTATAACTTGTCTTACCACGATCACAGAATCACAGAATGTTAGGGATTGGAAGGGACCTCAAAAGATCATCTAGTCCAATGCCCCTGCCAGAGAAGGAACACCTAGATGAAGTTACACAGGAAGGTGTCCAGGCGAGTTTTGAATGTCTCCAGAGAAGACGACTCCACAACCTCCCTGGGCAGCCTGTTTCAGTGTTCTGTCACCCTCACTGAGAAGAAGTTTCTTCTCATGTTTAAGCGGAACCTCTCGTGTTCTAGTTTGCACCCAATGCCCCTTGTCTTATTGGTTGTCACTGAGAAGAGCCTGGCTCCATCCTTGTGACGCTCACCCTTTANCTACTAACCACCCCCCTTCTAATATACCCCAGGATGCCATTGGCCTTCTTGGCCACAAGGGCACAGTGCTGGCTCATGGTCATCCTGCTGTCTACCAGGACCCCCAGGTCCCTTTCCCCTACACTGCTCTCTAATAGACCATTCCTCAACCTATACTGGAACCTAGGGTTGTTCCTGCCCAGATGTAAGACTCTACACTTGCAGTTGTTATATTTCACTAAATTTTTCCCCGCCCAACTCTCCAGCCTGTCCAGGTCTTGCTGGATGACAGCACAGCCTTCTGGTGTGTCAGCCACTCCTCTCAGTGATGATCTATTTTTAAAAACACGTACATATGTTTTTCGTCTAGCACATACATGTGTCTATACAGTATATTAATTTATATTTAATGACAATTATTTAGTGTCCATCTATGACAGTTTGTCTTATACCAAACTATGTCTCTTTCATCTAAACAAGTCAAACACAATATAAATCCTGCTTTTAAAATTTACCCATTTGCTCAACTTCAAGAGACACCACTCTGGTACTAATAACTTAGATTAACTTTTAAAGCATTTCTATTCCTGAAAGTCACTGTGGGTTTTCTACACCTTTATGAAATTATCTGAAAGAACTGTTCTGTGACTTTTGCAGGATATGGTTCAGTGATTATATCTCTGTCAAAAATGTTATTCAGACCCTCAGCCTAGCTAAGGTTATATCTGTTCTTAACTTTATCTTTCCTGCCATTGGCACAACTCAGCTCAACCTCTGTTCTGTGCTGTAGTGCTGGGTCAGTGTTAGTGTCCCCTTTCCCTTCATTTGTCCTCACAGATGCTTGAGCATTAGAGTGAGTGCTCTCCAGATGAGCCTGGACCCTCTTAATACTCTATGATTCATTAAAATCTAAGACGTCAGCATGAGCCACACAGAACATGAGGCATATCTGCTGAATAATCATGTTTTGAGCTCAACTGTGTGAACTTGCCTCGGGCAATTGCAAAGCATGAGATTTGATTATGATAGATGGGAATAGAACAGGTTGTCAAGATGATACCGCTGCAGTTGAGATACACAAGTACACTCACAGATTTATGAGTGTACACAGTCAATAGGATGGCAGAGGAAAGAGGGCCAGATACAGAACTATTATTTCAGCCTGGCAATTCAGCCCACACAATTTTGCTTTAAGGAATCTCATTCCTGCATTCTAGCAAACTTGTTACCAAATCGGGTTTATTAACACAAGTCAAAATGCCGGACAGTATGAAATGAAACACTGTAAATTCTCAAGGCAATTTAACATACAATAAGCCAAGTTAACCAGCAAAAACTCATATCAATGCTATTGGCTGCTTATACTCTGGAGGCTGGTTCAATCCCCTGTTGACTGTTTAAGTGAGTTTTCCTCAAAAAATACACTCTTAAATTGTATAATCCATGAATTCAGGGCACCTTAGAAGCTGACCCCATAGCTGTAAAACCAGTTATCATACAGATGTTGAAGTGACAGGATGAACATTTGAAAAGAAACAGTGCCAGCTAGAAGCTGGAAAAATCAATAGAAATACCACAAAATGGAGCATTTTTTTTCAAATATGAATGTCTCCATATATTAAAAAATAGCAATGTGATGATTTACTTTAAGTATTCAAATTTACATTTATTTTAACATTTTATGTGTAAACAAATGTTAATGAATTTAGCAACATTCTATTTTTAAATTATGTTATGGTATCTGCTGGACTCTGCATCAATTTCTGAAACATCATTTGTATTCTTGTTCTATTGAGAAGAGTTAACAAATCTAATTTAGCCTGAAGCAATTGTTTAGCTGTTCCAATTGAGTGAGAAGTTTTAGGTTTGAAAACTAAATTAGATTTTGGAAAACACAAAGTCCAAATGCTGAAAGTAACGGATTATCAGCTTTCTGTGATTCACAGCTATTTGGAAAGAAAGTCCTGAAAAATATATTCTAAAAGTTTCTGCATATAAATAAATAAATAAATAAATAAATAAATAAATATTTATGCCTAAATCACTGACTCTATCTATACCAAACCCATCAGCAATATAACTTTTGTATAATTTACTTTAGCCATTTGTTAATCACGAGTAAGTAATTGATTACTGCTATGTGTATACTGTTTGCATAGGTTGCTCATTTCTTTTCATAGGTTGAATTTTGGCAGAGATCTCAAAACGTTTTGGTAGAATAGTACTTTCCAGAAAGGTTTACTAGGAAACATCTCTATGGAAATTATATTGTCAATCTAAAGTGCTTTACCAAGTATTGACCTCTTTTCATCAAAATGCAAGGCAACTCCTTTCATCTCTCTCTGTTCATCTAGAAAACATACTGGTGAAATACTGCAGATATATAGTGTTTTTCTATCACTGTCTCATACTGCAATTTTCTAAGACCATTGGGCCAGAAACTTTCAGACACTTTATGAAAAACTTTGAAAATAAAAAGCAACAACTGAAGAATGAAAACTGTCTCTGCTTCTTATTACACTTCCCAGAACATGTTGTACAGCTTTGGATGTGAGACTTACGTGAAAAGACACCAAATTGTTTGGTACCCCAAGTTTAACATTGATTGACTAGTAACTTACTGGAAATATTGGGGAAATGTATATTCTACAATCAAAATAAATTTAAGTCCATAACTGAGGAAGCATTAAAGGTTTGAAAATGTGCAGACTTCCAACTTTATATTCAGCCTTAGGGAATGATGGAACACTGTCTTGTAAGCCCAAAATCTCTCATTCAAATATCAGTCAAGCATTTGGTCAGTTCCTTCAACATGTCTTCTTTGGGTTCTTCACACAATCACCATAGGTCTGAGCAAAAACATTTTCTGTAACTGCACATCTGCAGAAAAAAAAAAAAAAGTATTTACGTGCAATATTAAAAGTGTGAAATATCACAATGCAGTTGTTCCAACAGAGATGCTCAGACAATCTCAGACAATACAATTTGAAGATTCTTTTTTTTTTCTTCTCCAAAGAGGTTACTCTCCCAAATTAAATGCAGGGTTCTGCAAGGTCTAAGGATGCAAGGTCTAAGGAAAAAGTCATTTATGTTCATGTGCAGAAGAACATATCTGGTACAAAAGCTTACGATGAATACCACTTAAAGGGTGAGGAAGAAGTCTTTTCCACAGGAATATTCCTTGGTGTGAGTACCTCCAGACTAAAGTATAATAAAAGGATAAATAGTAATGACTATAGTTCTAAATAAGTCTTGACTTGAAATATATTTTTTAACGTTAATTCAGTAGTTTCAATGATGATGAATGAAACAATTTGTTCACTAGTTCTTTTTACTATGTTCCCTAAAATTTAATCCCACAGTTTCAGTAATTCCAGAATTATTAAACCCAGAGAAGTGCATTCATGTTGAAAGAGGAATTCTAGAAAGTAATAACTTATAACTGGTTTTAAGATGAAGAATTATGTTTGCGTAAATCAGCAATTATATGGGATACAAAAATGTTATGTAAAATTATAAGGGACTTGCTCTTTTTTTTTTGCTGTGGAATAGTCCAGTGTGTACAATCGTTTTGAAATACAACCTAAGCATTGACAGTCTCACTATAACCACTGATTCTTTACTTTAAAATCTTCAATGTCTTTCTTATTGCTAGAAAGGAGCAGGATACTGGAAGTATTGCATGCAGTGATTTCATTTCTCCATCGTATTTGAAAAGACGTGGCACTCAGACAAAGTCCCCAGTGACTGAAAAAAAGCAAATATCACTTTCATTTTCGAAAAAGGGTAATAAAGAGGACTTTGGGAACTACCAACAAGTCAGCATCAACTGTGCCCTCTGATAACATGGGACAGGTCCCGCTGGAAGATACATTAAAATATATGGAAGACAGGAAGGTCATTAGAGACAGACATTATGGCTTCACCTAGGGCAAATCATGCCTGAGTAATCCAGGGTTCTTCCATGATAGGGTGACTGCATCACCAGACAATGGAGAAGCTACTGATACCATCTATCTGGACATCTGTAAGGCCTTTTCACACTATCACAGAATCACAGTGTGCTA
>VWYH01007993.1:310332-434173 GCA_013399365.1 Pampusana beccarii | reverse complement strand
TTCTCACTTTTACTCTTCTGAATATCTCCCCCATCCCAGTGTGGGTGAATGAGTGAGTGGCAGTGTGGGGCTTAGCTGCCTACCAGGGTTAAACCAAGACCTTTTTTCTAGGTGAGTCAGAAACCAAGGATATTTGTTCTATCTTATCAGGGTGTACCTCCAGTTGTTTTAAAGGCAATTTCTCTTATTTGCCCAGTATTTAGTCTCTTCTGTGAATGCAAATAGTTCAATTTGAAGCTAATCTGTTCCTCAAGGGAAAATACAAGGTTAATTTTACTGACATTAATGACATATATTAATTTTCTAACATATCTGTAAACATCCGATTGCACTAATTCATTTTCTCTAAACATGTTGTGTGTGTGTAACAGTGAAGTGCTGAAGTAGAATTTTTCAAAATTTTTTTTGTCCTTACCAGAAAGATTTTTTTCACTTTCAATTTGTAAATTTTGTTTTGTAATA
The DNA here is from genome assembly GCA_013399365.1 of Pampusana beccarii. NCBI lineage: Eukaryota > Metazoa > Chordata > Aves > Columbiformes > Columbidae > Pampusana > Pampusana beccarii. Next base: position 433,711 of record VWYH01007993.1, on the reverse strand, counting down.
ATTTTATTATTTTTAAATTTTTGTAACTTTTTGTCAGCCATCAGTGCAGCAGTCATCTTCCCAATGTTTTTTATAACATCCAGAACTCCTTAACTTCTATAATCCTAGGTTGCTGTTACTTCAGGAGTGGAAGAGGGAAACTTGGTGCATGGGTAGAAGAGGTAATAGTTAAAAATTTTTCCAGTTTTAGCAAGCACATTAGGCCAGATTTTGCAACTCCTATGCAAACCATACAGTAATCTCTGGATTACTGTATTCAAGAAAAAAGTACATCTTGGAGACAAAACTTAGTTTGCCTTCACAAAAAATATGGACGGGATTCAGCCATAGTCTATGTGTGGAATAAAGTACCACTGTGCTGGATCAAGAATGGAAGAAAGTGATCTAAGAATATGGCTTACACTTTTGCAGAAGCATCATGTTGTGTGAAATTGAGGGTTTTATAACACTTCTGTAGTTGACCTTTCAATAAAATACTTGTTGGATTAGGCCAGACATTTACTGAAACAAAGACTTGCATGAATAGCTCTGTTTGCAGCAGAGATGCTGATTAATCTGTTTCCTTGGGAAATCTGTGAAAAATAATTAAGGGATTGGCAGGTTTTTATTCTGGTTTTTTCTATTCTGACCAAAACTTACAGAGATTCCTTAGAAACTTCCAGGAAATTAACACTTGGCCTATGTCTTGTAAAGAAATTTTTTCTTTCTTTGGAAAGTCTATATGTATGAATAATATGATATGACCTTTTGAGGGGTCATGGTATACATTTCGGATTATTTCTGCCTATTCCTCACTGTCTGCAAAACCTTGGCATCATCAAGACCTCCCACGGAAGGAAATAAATCATTTCACAAGACCGCCGGTTTTCTCTTAGCACGGCAGGCAGTGCCTGCGCGGTGATTGCTGGTGCCTGGTCTCATCTCCAGCCACATCACTCCCGCGTTGCTTGATGTCTGCTCGGGTCTGCAGTGCCATTAGATGTTGCAGCACTCAAGGAGAGGTTGCACCATACATATTGCTGTTGTGCAGTGCAAGTCTCTCCCTATGAGTAGATCTGTACAAATAGCTCTCAAATCTACTATATGTGCTGCTTTAGCTTTTTCCCAGTTTATTCCGAGTCATCCTGCAGCTGTTAACAGACCAAAATTGAGATTATGACCTTTTCTTAAAGATTAAAGAGCACAGCAAACATGTTTAGCATAGTTGATGAGATTATTTTCTTCAGTTTAGATTTATCGTCTACAGTTTTTGCTTTATATCGGTAACAGTTCTTGACCTTAGACTTTTTTCATTCAGGCATAAGGAGAATTAAAAAGTAAGTGGAAGTTGCTGACTGTATTTTCTTCTGAGCTTGTATTTAACATTTTGGTGAATGTTGTTGAATGTACATTTGAGGGTTTTGTTTGGCTCAATTCTTTTAATTTCAGCAACAGAGAGAGTGTGGAAGTTATGTGTCAATTGAATGTTACCAACTATAGTATTGCAATATTATTTTTTTTTCTAGCTGAGAATTTCTGTATCCACTTTTACACAGTAAAAATCAGCATTAAAGTATTGACATTTTTCTGGATATCCATAATAAGAGTGTTTCTGATCAAGCCAAGTGTTGAAGTGTCCTAATATAGGAAGTGTTGGGATACCATGGTGATTGTCTCTATAAAAACCTATACTCTGTCAAATTTCAGAGATTAGGAGCAAAAACACTCTCCAATATATTTTATGAAATTCAATTTGTAGAAAAGAAAGATTACAGCACATGAGAACTGTGATTTTCTTCATGTGTCTGAACTCACTCCACCACATCAGCGGTTTTGAATGTCACTGGAATTTGAATGTAGAGATCAAGAGCTGCACAGAAACTCCAACAAGCCTATACTAATTTCTGAAAGATTTATAGTGTAGTGCCTGGGATTAAGGACAATTTTTTTCCATGTGTCTGATCTGTCCTTTCATCAGGGTTCAATGCTGTGAAACTCAATGTTAACTCCTTGAGCCAATATGAAGGGTGACAGCTACGAGAAAGCCCTGGGCTTTAACTCAAGCTCCCTGCTATTAGGCTGCCATCCTGATCAGGGCCATCTGAAAATCAGATATGGCTTCCTTTGTCTTCACCGCACCAGCAAGACCCTTGTTCCAGAACCTCACTACTCCCATATCAATATCCTTCAACTCATTTTCAACCTGAATTTATTTCTGTACAGTTTATACCCTTTTTCTCTTGCGTTTGTCTGTCTTGCCGTTTATATAGTTCTTCTATCTTCCTGCTGATTCTCTTTTCATCTGGCACCATCCTACATCATCTTCCTACACCATCCCTTTGTTATATAAAAAAATCAGTCACAATTCCTCTCCACATCTCAGCCTTCATTTTGGTAAAGTGAACAAGTCATGCTTTTTCAGCACTGTCTATAAAGTCAAGCTTTCTCATTCCCCTATTCATGCTCTGAAATTTTCTCTTCTGCTTTTGCAATTTTAACTCCTCTTTTTTTTGAGTAAGGATAGCTAGAACTGTATGGAGTTTCCAGATGAAATCTCATAAGCACATTATACAATGGCATTAATATTTCCTGAGCCTCTGCAAATACTTTTTTTCTGATACAGTCTACTACTGTACATTTTCTTTTAAATTTAATGTTATATGTTTATGTTATATATGTTATGTGAGAGAGATTGTAATATCTGTCTTTTACCTCCATTTGTGTTATGTCCAGTTCAGTAGGTGCTAGGAACTTAGGCCCTATTGTAAACTTTAATAATACATTTTATTAGTAGTATTGATGCAACCTCTCATTATTTGAGGATGTTTTATTAATCCTTGGTTACCTTATTTCTCCCTATATTTTCAGTTCATTTGCTTCTCATTCATACTAAGTTCGCATGTGTTTATTTTAGCAGTTATATGCTGTGGCTACCATTTATGAAATGCAAAGTGGTTTACAAATCTTACTGTTGCATGTTCAGATCTTGGTTCAATATAATTGTAAGGTACAGTCTGCACATAATAAAGTGTACAGATTTTTTACTGGAACTAAATAAACAGCAGTCAGCATTACAGTAAATTCTAAATATTAAAAGTAATGTTTATAATGAACTCTAATGAAGCTGCGTTTTAGATGACAACATATTTATTAAACTCAATGTAATTTCATTTACTCAGTGACTCAAAATGAAAAATGTGTGTGTATTTATATTGTTATAGACTATATAGGCTGCAGCATTATGCAAAGAGGAAAACAGCAAAAGAGAGAGAGGCAGGTTAAAATCTTACTAGACTTTCTGATACTACAAAATATATTTTTACTGGATATAAAATGTGGTCTTAGGATTCAAGATGTTGTAAGACTGAGACATATAATTACAGACATTTTATACAGCCGTAACAGTGTCATTTAATGTTTGTAGGATGCATGCTGTATTTCTTAGTTTATTTGTGTTATGTACAAAAATTATATTTACCTAACTTGAAAATAAATAAGTCTGAAAATCTAACACGAACTTCAATATTTGAATCACCATCATTTCTACAACTCTCTACTACCTTAACCCTAGCAGACCAGGGACTTCATTTAAGGGAACTGAGTGCAAGAAAGATCAAGACTGGATGGTCCATGCCACATTAGTGCTGTTCTTGTCTTTGCAAGGCTGCAGAACTGAGCATCGCAGGCTGCACTGTGTTGCTCAAAGAAGATCACTGCACCTGTTTTTTTGATGCTTTCTGTTGGTGAAGCCGTTATGCAGTAACCCTGAACTCTGGAGGAAGTAATTTAAAATTATAAACTTTTTAAAAAAATGGCTAGTGAGCCTTTCGGGTGCACCAGCACAAATATTGATCAGTTAAATTTTCCACATATAAGTTTCTTCTCAAAAAAATGTGACTCTGTTTATTGTCATTGTTAAAACACTTAAGAATGAAAAAAAAGAAATGTTATGGCCACTGATAAATGATTACTGTAGTAACAATTTTGAATGAAACTGCTGATTCACTTATTATTCCTGTGTTGCTTTTTCATCTTAGAAACAGATTAAAAGCAGTCTCATGGGAGCTACCTTTTTGTTTGGTTTTATATAATGCATAGCACAGAAGAATCTCTAAAGAGCTACATAAATAGCCTAGATTGTTGCCTGGACTAGGGATACATTGGCAGAAAAGAATATTTTCTGTTCATCTTTTGCCCTTTGTCAACCAGCATAGTGTTGCCTTTGAAAACATATATTGTGAGGAATATGTGTTATGTCTTTAAACGATTGTTTGAGGAGAAAGAGGAAGAAAAATTAACAGTTTAATTACTGAGTAACTAAAAGTGAAGATCCACATTCAACACAGAGACATATAAACCGCTGCTCTGGCATGAATGTGACAGAGGCATTCATTGCTGCAATGATCTTGGGTCATAATTCTTATTTCTTATTTAGTTGTCCACGTATGAAACTTAGAGCTGTAATTAAGTAATATTCCACTGCATGTCAGTTTGACCTTGAAAGATAAATATACACTAATAAATTATGCCACATACTAGCTGAACAACTATCAAAGCACAAACCAAATCAAAATCTTATTCTGGAATGTGCCTCTTGAATGCATCCTGTTGTTTAGAGAAATAGTAGCCTTGGCTGCTATATATCCAGAGTAGTCTGACTGGAAAAAATTTAGAAGTATATCTAGTCAGATTTTTTTTTTTGAGTTGTCAGAACGTGAAGAGATTTCTCCTATTCAGGGGAGTCCTGCTTGAGTCTGCCTGGGTCCATGCCAGGCTCCGCTGCACTGTGTGGTGGCTCCTGACCTTGATAGCAGAACCCACCTCAGGGTAAGTGAACACTGGGGGGACACTGCTCTGGATCTGTGGTATCATTGTGTCTCATTTAGCACAGGTATTCTTGAATTTGTACGTAGCAGGAGCAAAATCAAAATGAAAAACATCTCAGTAAGCACTGAAGTGGAATTCTTTTCTCTGTTCTGATCATTGCGAATTATCTGGTAAAACAATGTGTATTCACATAGGGAGAGTGAAGGCAAAATTCCCCAGCACTCTGAAAAAGATGTGAATTGTGTTGGCTGTGAGGTCAATTGGATTTGCAAAGAAATAAAAATGTGATCAACCCATCATATTTGAAAGAAGCTTCAATTTCTTCTCAAACATAGTACCATCAGGACACATATGGCCTTGCATGAGATTGGGGGCTTTACTTATTCCAGGTCTAACAATGATATTGCATATATAGTTAGGTGTTAAATATGCATTAAATTTTTATATGCCCTGTTAGAAGAGGAACAAAAAGTTTCTGTGGCAGGAGATATAATTCAATTTTCTTGCACTACAGCAAATTTCTCTACAAGCATTTTCACCATTGTGCCTCAGTTCATTTACAGAAAATGGGGGTAACATTTTCCCATGTTGCTAAATTACACTGATAATTCTGTGATTTATGATGACAGCAAATTCATAAGCATTTCAACACACTGTTTTACAAGAAAATTATTTTTAAAACTTCTGAATGCCAGTAGATATTCTGCATATAATTTCAGCATGTAAACTATCTCAAGTGGCTTCAAAAGCCAACCACCTTTTTATGCATTCCTAAAGTCAGTTACAGAATACTGGTATCTCTGAATATGCATTAAGTCAGGCAACAATTCAGAGAATGATAATTATATGACCTGCTGCCAAGAAAGCCTCAAACATATGTGCTGATAGACACAACTAACTGATGTAATATTTTGTAATAAGGATTTTGCCTGAAAGTAATAAAAATAGGGAAAATATTTCTGAAGGAGGAGAAATATTTATCTTTTCAAGTCGAGTGAGTGATACATGAAAAACTAGTGGTAATAGGAGAAGAGAACCTTTTTTTCACAGTGCACATTAACTGAATCTATCAGAATTCAGCTCAGCCACCGAAAAAAATAACTGGACAGAAACAGAGGTTAGATAACACAGCTGGCCAAGTTGTTTGGATGTAGCAAACACAAGCCTTTGTACAAGGCAAGCTTTGTAAAAAGCACTGTACAGTATGAACATACTAGAAAGATGAAAAGCAGTGAACAAGTAAGTTGAATGTTTGATTGCTATAAATACAGCTTTCAAAACTCTGAAGATTCTAAAAGGGATGAATAGTACACTTTGGTAATGCAATTCATGCAATGTTTTAAGGGAAAATTTAGCTAGCAAAGAAGTTTAAAACTGGTTGATAACATATTTGTTGTATTTGAGAACTTCTGTATGTAAGAATTAATGGCCAGAGAGATATTAAACTTTGCAGCCAGAGGTATAGTAGTGAAACCACAACTGTATTTGATTCTTGGTGACAATGACACTGAAACTTTGGTGCAATTGAAATGACAGAAAATTATCTGGCTGAAAAAACCCACAAGAATTTTTCTGTAACAGTTGTCAACAGTTTTTCTAAATTATTAAATATCTTTATTATGTTACAATCTGACCTCGATACAGCTTGCATATATGTAAAGCTTCACCCAAGCAAACAGTATGTGAAGGACTGTTTTTATTTTCAATGTGATGTTATGTGCCTTTTTGAATAAAAAATTGAATGGAAGGAATAACCATTTAATGGTTATATCACCGAAGAATGAAAGAAATGCCAAAAGATTAAGCCCACAGTACTAGGACCTGAAGTAACAATGTACAGTAGCTGGTAAACTCTGAGCAGTCAGCTCCGGAAATAATCACAGGACAGGCTGGCTGTCACTGAAATGACCAGGTACTGACTGCTTCCTTCAGTGGGATTAATACAGAGCCAAGTGGAGGTTATCAATCACCATAAAATACGTGATTCTGAAGATTTCCAAATGGACAGTATGAGATGAAAGTATAACACTTTAAACAACTAAGTTATAAACTAAAATTATTACATATATTAAAGATAATGTTAAGGATATAATGTTAAAGTCAAGGGTCAATGTTTACTTAACAGTGATCAGTTCTCTTAGTTTCATTTCATGACCACTTCAATATCAGACAGGAATTCTCCACAAAGGATCTCAGACTTTGCTGTATGATCGTCACAGACTAGGATAATGAAACCAAAGGAAGAAAGAGCATGTAAAAGAAGCAAGTGGGTTAATACACAGCAATAGCTGAAAAGGAATGGAGAAAAAAAAAATCTACTCTTCTGGTGAAAAATGTAAGTACATTACAGTAAAAACCATCATCACTGTCTGTAATTAGACATATTTAGCTAGGTTACCAGACACTTCCCATTATCTTTTGTCATTTGTGTTGAAACTTTAATCATTTTGGCTGGAATTTTCTACACCATGTCAGTAGCTTTATGCCATATAGATTTGCTGCTTCTTTAAATCTCAGGTAACACCACTGGGTAGTTTCTTTAAATAAAAAAGTAGGATTTTTTTTTTTTTTTTTATTCTACTATTTTTAAGAATTGCTGCGGTTTTGGAGCTAAGACTTTAAATCTGTTACATGACATGGGACTTTATTTGGTTTATGGCTACTCCTGGTAGTTTACCACCATAAGAAACATTTAAGCCTAAAAAAAGCTGAAGTTCTCTTAGAAGTTCCTTTGGAGATGACTGGGAATAGCAGTTTCTCTAACTATTTCAAGAGCTCCCTAAACACTAGTTTACTCTCAATGAGAATTTCTTCCTTCTACCGTGAACTGCACACCTGCAGGGATTTCTGCACAAGTGAAAAACCCTTGGAGCCATGGAGAGTGAAGTATGAAAGAGAACATGACCCTGTTTCATATGGCATTCACAACTATGCCACAAAATGTAAAGCAAAACATATCAAATGTCTCAGTTCTTTGATGAAGGTGTTTTATCATCAAGGCGGGATAGGGATTCCATGTTTCAGGATTTTCCTAGGCAATTGCAGTCTGGGGCACACCAGGCTCTCAGACAAACTCCAGAGTTTAACAGATCAGCTAGAACAAGGTGACTCTTTGTGGGTTTATTAAGTTGTTCTTGGAGATGCTTCTCTCATCCTACTGACTGCCTAGAGACACACTGCCTAGACACTCTGCTCAGTATTCTTGGTCCAGCTCAAGGGAGGAAGGACATCACTCATCTCTAAATGAGCATTCACAGTGAGCAACCACTTGGAAATTTTAGCCTAAATCTTTCTGGAGCTTTGCTCTCCAGTTGTCAATTGAAGTTAACCCTGCAGTCTAAGCATCCAGGTATGAAGTCTGTGAATCTGACCATGTATAACCACAGCTCGTTTCTCATTCAGTGTGTCCAAAAATGTGTGTCTGAAGAAGTGAGGGGAAGGGACCAGAGAGGAGGAAGTCTTCAGAGTCTTGGTCTGGATAAAGTTTTATTTCTAAATCTGAGACTGTGTTTGTTAAGAAACAGAGGATATATTGGAGGATATATGAGCTGATGTGCAAGTCTTTTCATGTACGTTTTGTGATGTATGACACCTTAAAAGATTTTCAGATTGTGTATTGATCATAACAGTGAAGAGGAAACTGAAACTGAAATAGCAATATTTCCTTTCTGAAGAGGGACAGTAGGTGAAACTTGGGAAGGATTCTGAATAGCAGAGATATCAATCTCACACAAAAGTCATCCAAGTTGCCTTTAGATTGAATTAAAGGAGGAGCTCCATCTATACCTGGGCTGGGAGAAAGCAGAATAAACTAAGAATTCCAGCACCGATTTGAGCACAGTACTGATTCCAGTACAGTCCAAGGTGAGGATGCCGTGTGGTCAGATGCTTTCTAGTTGACAGTACCCCAATAAGTACATTTTGTATAAGATGTCCTCGAATATATTGAAATTACATGTTTCAATCTTACTTGTAACCTCTTTATTTCCAAAACTCATAATCATTCCTGACCAAATCTTTGTCTAAAGCCTTCATAAATAAACCAGGACTTTTTTTCGTGCTGAATACCTTGATACCATAGGACAAGATTGATGAAGATGAAATCAGAGAAGTGAAGTGCTGCAAAGAAACAGCAGATGAATATGTAGAAATAAATACAGCCATTCTGGAGATAACACTGCTCCAAAGATGTTCTTGTAGAGCTCAGAGTCTGGGAAAGTAGATGTTGACTGAAATATACTGAGCCATAGTCCGCAGAGCTGAGTTTGGAGGCTTGTGTCGCTAGCAGATGGAGTTCAGGACAGAAAAGACTACACATTGTGTGATCTCTTTTGAAGCTGTTTGGAGACATCTTGGTCTGAATTCCATGGGTGCTGTATACTTGTTCTTCTATTAAACTAGATGAATTGGTCAAGTAGCTGAAAAAGAGGATCCCTGAGATCTGCTTTCAAAAGCAAAGCTTTCAAAATATGTACAAACAGAACGAATTTAGCATAGGCTTTCAACAGTTTTGTTCTCCAGCTATAAAATTAAGTTGACCCTTCAATCTACGCTCACAGGTATTCTGTGAAGCTGAATTTGTTAGTGCCTTTGAAGTACTTACATGGTGAAAGGAACAGGAAGAAAATAACTGTTTCTAATACAAATTCTGAAAAGTACTTGGTTAAACAGGCATATAGACACATATTGGATTGGAAGATCAAAGCAGCTGTTGAGAAGATATTAATGAAGAAGGAAACTGTGAGAAAAACAAATGAAAAAAATCAGTGTAGCAAAAGCAAAAACAAGGAGGTGAATTAAGACTATATATCTTATATGTAATTATAGTTACATTCTCCATTCTGTGGAATATAAAGTATACACAAATACACGCATACTTTTTTTTAGAAATATATTATTTGTGAAATCAAATTCTTATGTGGTAGCAAATGCCAGAATTGCAGATATTGATGAAAATTGAATGAGAATCTGCTCCCCAAAATACAGTGAGGAAAACCAGAAAATATTTAAATTTAGCCTGAGTATAGCTCATATACAGACATTTCCTGTAAGACTTCTCATAATATTAGGCAACAGATGTTGAGAGAAATGCTTCCTTATTGATATGCTGGCAATGGCTGCAGCCTAAAAGCTGGAAGTTGGATGGTGCTCCAGGGCATTCCTGTACCCTCCTTACCAGCTGAAGATGATTTTGCAAGCCTACCCAGTCTAACAGTTAAGGGCTCTGCCCAGTCTGGCAGTTAAGGGGCTCTAACCCCTTCAGTACAGAGTTAGCTGCACTGATTGAATATGCTTCTAATCCTTCTTATTTCTCCTGTCATCATCTGTGGGGTTTTGGTGGTGGTGGTTTTATCACGTGGATGTTGTCTATTTGTCTGTATTTTAGTCCTGCATCTCTGTAACAAAAGGAGAAAGAAAACAGATGAACTGATGACATGAACTTATGGAAAGGAGGGCTGGCTCAAAAAACCTTATTAACTTCTTGGAGTAAGTAACGATAAAAGATGACAAGAATCAGGGAAGACATATAATCTCTGTGGGCATCAAGAAGTCCTTTCATATTGTGGTGTGTGAAAGGATCATATACAGGGTTACTAAATACATTACCAATAGTGAAATTTTTCATAAATATTTAACTCAGTTACCAAGGTTATAGAAGTAAGTAAATACAGATTGAAAAGGAGGAGAGGTGGATTGTACAGTTATGAGGGATAATGCTTTATTAATTGTGAAGTGTTTTGGTTTTTTGTTTGTATGTTTTTTTCTTGAACTTTCAGTCACTCTTTGTTTGCCGCAATCCTTTGTTATTTGGCAGGTGAACCCTCTTTGGGTTTCAGAAGCAGCTTTGATTTGTCTTATTATTTTCTGTTCTTATTTAGATGATGAAATTCTAGTAGTCTAATTTAATGGAGACTGTGAGCAAAAAATTGCTAACGTGAAAGACAACAGGATATAGGGAAAGAGTGTGAGCTTTCCCCAAGAGCACAAGGATTGACAAAATGATGCATTTCTCTCTCCTCCAGAAGGGGTTCACAAAATCCTGCCTAGGAAAGGTAGATCCAGAAGGTACGTTGCTTCTTTGCTGTAATTTCCCCAGGCTCAGAACTTTACACAAACAGCTAACAACTTCTCTGAAAGTAAACACAGAAATTGAGATTGGATAGAAAGAGCTATAGCGGAAAACAGGACTTACCAGTCCTTCAACAGGTAGCATTACATCTTTGGGTCATACGCCTGGTATTTCCTCATTTGCTGGTGTTGCCTAAGCTCACAACTTACTGCTCCTTTAAAGAAAGCCATGTGAGCATTTTGAGCATTTGTGATATATACGAGCATGTTTCAAAATTAAAGTCGAAGAACAATGTCATACACACTGCTGGTCACCAGGAAATAGTGAAGATTCAAAGATTCAACAGAAGATGTCAGGTAGAATAATGAAGAGTTTATGGACTATGCTGCTATGAGAAGACATTAAAACCTAGTATTTGAAAAGAAGCAATTAAGAAAGGATATGTTGTACACATATGTAATTCTAAGAAGGTTCGAGGAAGTAGATACCGAAAGTGCTTTGAAAGGTGAAAATTTCTGGAAGAAGAAAGCATGAGTTATGGTAAAAGTGGACCAGATATATAATTACGTGTAATTATTATGTAAGAGGTAAAAACTGAGTCTATTTCAGTTGTTCTGGATATACAATACTTCAAGTAAAAATCTGCATCCAGCTCAGAGAAATGTATTTGGTTTCCTTGGGAAGTTTTTGGTGGAGGGCTGCAGAGGTGGTCTCTGTGAGAAGACACCAGGAGCTGCCCCCATGCCAGACACAGTCAATTCCAGCCAGCCCCAAGATGGACTTGATGCTGGCCAAAGCTGAGCCCATCAGCAACACAGGTGGTGCCTCTGTGATAACATAGATAAGAAAGGTCAAAAAACATTGTGCAGCAGCTGCATGAGAGAGGAATTAGAAAAATGGGAAAGGAGCAGCCACACACAGGTGAAGGTCAGTGAAGAAGGAGGGGGAGGAGGTCCTCCAGGTGCCAAATCAGAGATTCCCCTGCAGCCAGTTGAGAAGATCATGGTGAAGCAGGTTGTCCCCCTGCAGCCCGTTGAGGACCATGCTAGAGCAGATCTCGAAACCACAGCCCATGGGGTATCCCACACAGATGCCTAAAGGAACCTGCAGCCTGTGGACAGCCCATGCTGGAGCAGTCTGTTCCTGAAGGACTGTACCCTGTGGGAAGGACCCATGCTGGAGCAGTTAATGACTGACTGTATCCCATGGGAAGGGACCGATTACTGGATCAGAGGAACAGCAAAGGAGGAAGGAGCAGCAGAGACAAAGTGTTATGAGCTGACCACAAACCACGTTCCACATCCCCTTGCACTGCTGGTGTGGGGAGGAGGTAGAAGTGTCAGAAATGAAGGAGTGAAGCTGAACCTGGGAAGCAGGGGCAGGGTGGGGGGGGACACGGGAATATACTTTTAGGTTTTGGGGTTTTTTGTTTGTTTCTCACTACCATACTCTATTTTTAATTGGCAATAAATTAAATCAGTCTTCCTCAAGTTGAGTCTCTTTTGCCTGTGATGATAATTGTGAGTGATCTCCCTGTCCTTATCTCAGTACACAAGCTTTTTTCCTCTTCTCTTTCTGATCTGTTGAGGAGAGAGAGCAAGAGAGTGGCTTGGTGGGCACCTGGCAGGCAGCCAAGATTAACCTACCACAAGAGCTTTGAGCCTTTCCTCTGAAAGAAGGGGATGATTTTGCCTAATACAACTTAGGAGAAATATGGTATGCATTAAAGAAACCAAGTATTTTCACTTTAAATGTCAAAAATGCTGAAACATCTGCTGCGTATTTGTATCTATTACATTTAGATCAGAAATGTGGGTCTATAGTGGACATGGAAAACTTCAGAAAGTGAATGTATACAGATATTCTGTCTCTTGAAAGCAGGCAAGTTCCAAACGAGTGCACATAGTGCTGCTAAGTAACTGATTGAAAATATCCATGGCTAAAGGATGAGGCTTGTTAGGAGGAAGACATATTACTTTTCCACAATATTCCATAACATCTGGGATTTCTTTTTCTGTGGTTTGCCAGAGAACATTGATTAATTCTGTCCATTTGCCTGAGAATGAAAAATCCTTGACAAAAATTTAGAACCAAGTGTGAGAAATGTTTATAATAAATGGAATAACTTGGCTGTCACATTTATGAAAGTATACAAGGATATGGCTGCATTTTCACACACACTACTTAAGTGTTTTATTCAGACATACTGTATTTTCAAAGTTTGCAGAAACAGGAATAGAGCAAACCACTGTCAAACGTTTCCTATAACCTCTAGAGGGCTTAACAAGTGTTATTATAATATTAGAGAAAACATCTCTGAATCAAGAAGTAGTCTCTCTGCTGTGGTGGATGAAATGTTACAAAATAAGGCTGGAAGAAAATCTCTAAGGTGACCACCAGCAATAATAATACATTGTTAGTAAGAAGGAGGAAAGACAGAGTTTTTAAAGGTGAACACATTCATGCTTCTTTTCTGATAGAAGCTTTTATATGGAACGCTTTATAGCTTTCTGATCAAGAGAATAGTACTTACAGGTGTACAGGTGCACACTCAGTCTGTGTTTGCTAAAATGCAGACACAATGTTAAGAATCACTCCAAGAGGTAGAGAAATGTATTTCAGTGCATTGTGAGAGATACATTTAGTCCTAAAATTTGATATGAATTTACCAGTTTTTGAGTGTTGATCATAGAAAATGACATTTGAGAGTACAGAGCAGTCATTCAGTCAGGACTAAAGATCAGAGATGTCTGAGCAGAAAAAATCTCCATTGATGGCAAATTCGGTCACTGTTAGCTCTCTCACTTCTTCTAAACACTCTCTGCAGGAGGAAAAAAACAGCCTTTTAAAGTATTATTTCCTACCATGCTTTGCATTTAAGTCCTCTGAGTGAGGTTAGTGAAGTTTACCGTAAAAAAGCAGGATATGATTCTATCCCAGGGTTTGTTGTTGTTGTTGTTTTTCTTTTCACTTAAAGGATATGGAAAGCCTGCAGAAAAGTACTAATGGACGCTGAAATATGCATTTCCTTTTACAGGTGCAGGGGACCAGAAAACATGTCTATACTGTCCTCCGAGCTGTGTATTACAAGGAGTATCTGTTTCTATATATTAATATGATCATATTCTTTGCTTAACTTAACAAATGGTTGCATATGTTCTTATAAAACTATAGGTTCCATTTTGGTTTGCAAGGAGCATTTTTCTTGCTAGGTTATCTTCAGCCTTTTCAATTCCCTTTTGCCTCCAGCTTGGACAGAAAGGTGCTGACAAAGACTGAAGACTCCATTGGCAGAAACGGTCTCAGACCTTGAGTGTCTCCTGCTCAGTACATGGATTGGACAAGTGAGTTTGCAGACTTTCATTCAATTTGAGCAACTTAATGTGACTGAAAGGCAGTACCTCACCTAAGAAAGGAAACAACGGCTTTACACAGAGAGGCTTTTCTAGCACCTATTCTAAAGCTGAGAGGGTGAAGGAAGTAAGATGCAGTAGAATGAGGATGACAAAAGGTGGGTTTTTCCTGCCAGAAGTTTCTTTTAGAGAGATTTGTATTTATCTTCTATTTTCCCCTTGCAACATGTTTGCTTTTGTGGTAGGATAAGTGATAAATTTGAAGCTTTTAGATTTTTATGGCATACAAAGTAACAACTTTCAAGGTGGGCTGGGAAAGCTAACAATTATTTTAGGCTCCAGAAAACTTTATTGTGGCATCCCATAGATGGAGGAAGGATTAAACACACAGTATAAACCTGGAAGTTTTCATGGATGTCCAGAGTGAATGACACCACATAGTTGTGCTAGTCCCAGTGAGCAAAGGATTGTACACCTGCAAACTGAAGTTCATTTTTGCAGAGTGGTGAATGCCCCTCAGGTGTGAGTGAGTCCACTGTGCAGTACCAGTAATGTAAAACCACATGAGAGACATGGAAAGATGCAGGCAAGTGTACATGTCCAGCTGTTTACCTCCCCAAAAGCATTAGTAATTTATTATTCTATGTCAGCAAATAGGTTGGAAATTTGTACCATTTGGTGATGAAACTGAGACATCACTAAATTTTGAATAGCTTTCTCATGTCCAAACTAGTGTGGTCACATTTTTATATATATTCAATGTACAAAATAGAATAGAAGGACAAACAAAGCAAGGGATTGAGAAGCAGAATTTGGCAGAAAATATGTGTCGAAGAAACATAAATCATATGCACAATATAAAAATTTGAGATTCAGGGATTTTTTCAGTACTGTGACTTTGACAGGATAGTAAATATTCTGGCAAGACAAAAATATTCTGCACCAAATATTTTAGGACATCTCTCTTACGACCTTAAGATTTCCTGCCTATTTGGGGCTTTCTGTTGTTGCTGGAAAGGGGTTTTAGATCCAGCACATAAAGCAGATAAATTTTTGCTTTAGTTTGATACAGAGAACACATGCAAGATTTCCTGTTACTAGGTGTGTTACTATTATGCTGAGCTATCAGAGAATTCTTTGTACCTCGATTGACATTGACAGTTCTCTGTGAACTTAAGTCTCCATAAAAGTTTTAAAATTACTATATTTCTGGTTTGTTTCTTTGTTTTGTTTGTGTGTGTGCGTGGAGGCGGGGGGGGGATGGGAGGGTTGTTGACTTTGGGTGGTTTGGTTTGGTTTGGTGGTTTGTTTATTTGTTTGGGGGGGGGTTGTTGTTTTGTTTTGTTTTATTTTAAAAAATATTTAGGAACATGAATCAGTAAGATAAGAACTCTAGATACTATGAAAATGCAGTGAAAGTTTAGCGTATAATTTTAAAACTCTTGCTGTCCTTAGAAGTCCATATCAGTACTACTTGTTAGGCAAGCAGTAATATCGGAGTATTTTATTTTTAAATCACTACACTTTTAAAGTAACCATTTCTGGTTTGTTTTTGTTTTTGTTTTCCTCAAGTATTTGGCTCCACAAATCACAGCTGACTTTTCGCAGTGCTGAACTCCTGCAGCAGCACCTGCGGCCAGACCAGCCTGGTGCTGGCCGTGGTGCTGAAATCTGCATGAGTTCAAATATCCAGAACATTCTGTGGTTTAAAATATGTATTGCTATAGCAGACAAGATTTGGGGAGTGTTTGGGGAGCTTTGCATTATAATTAATTAATTTCCTCGTTCACTCAAACAATTCATTGTTTTCTCCACTGAAACATTTTGAGGTGAACGGAAGATGCTGTGAACATTCGCTCTGAATTGGGAAGATCCAAAATACATTTTCTGGTTATAGACATAGTGATATGCTGAAACTACTAGTTTGTCCTCTGCTAAAAGGTTTTTGCTGGCTCCCATCCTTCTCCTGTTACTTTCACTTATATCCTTGATTTCCTGCTACTTTCATTTATATCCTTGTAATAATCATAAAGGACGCTTAGATTTTAAACAGTATTCTCAGGCAAAGTTTACTTTCCAAGCTGTTTCACCAACACTTCGTTTCAGAAATCTGTAAAGACAGTGTGTCCTGCATTTAGTGATGGAAGGAAATTTTAAGTGTAATGATTGGGTCATATACTTTTTTTTTTTTTTTTTTTTTGGTACTTTCTTTGATAGTGCTATGGTTACCGTAAGGTAACTTCTGTGCATACAGATAGGCATGACCATAACTAACTACATGAAAAAAAGTATAGTTTTGGTTGGTTTGTTTGTTTGTTTGAAGCCTGGGAGTAAAAGAAATTTCTGGCTAGTGGAGCATGCTAGCCATTAAAGAAAAGTTTATGTAATCAAAAAAAGGACTCAAAAGGCTGTTCCTCAGGGAGTTGTCCATGTATTTAGTCCAAATAGTGGTAGCTGCCATATTTTAGACTACTCAGTGTGAAAGATCAAAGAGAAAATACCTATTCCATAATCTAAACAATTTTTGTTTGTTAATTATATGTGCCTCACACATTAATGCCTAAAGGCAGAGCACTATTTTTTTCATGCAGCTAACTTTCACATGGAAAACTACTGTTTTGCACCAGGTGGTGCTGGTTCATCTGGATCCCAGTAAGAAAGACAGGCAACTGTTGCAAGACAGACAACTATTTACTAAAAGCCTGGAAAAGGTAACAGCAAGTTATAAAATCTTACATCTCTTTTTGATGCTGGGAACCCTGAAATGATACATCATTGAATGAACCTCTTCTCAGGGCACAGCATGCTCTGCAGATCCCATCCATGGTGAAGTTCACCATAGTCTTGGTCACAGTACAGCTTCATCCGTCGCTGGGAGCAATCAAACCTGGAGTAGTGATTTAGCTTTAGAGAGTCCCTTGGACAGTGTGGTCTAATATCCATATCTCATTAATGAAGCTACATTTCTTGAAGAGGTGTATCTAGTATTTCAAGTGGGCAAGACAACAATATATGTATACTTTTGATTAAGCACATATTGACTACATGTAGATTGAATGATTTTGCATGGAGTGTGTATTCAATGATTAATTATACTTTAATTAGCTATGCCTTAATTAAGTAACAGTCATGTAGTATCCATGATGGCACACAGACTGGATTAGTCATCATGTGGATCACTAACTCCTCATACTGCAGTCCTCCAGGCTGATTACCACCGTGTTGAATTTCATATGCAGTCATATGCAGAAATTGCAGTGCTCAAATCTTAAGGGTAAGCCAAGCCCAGCCAAATAAAACCTCATTGTACTGACACAGTGTATTTTATAATAGAAAGGTCATTGAAAGGTATATGCTTCTTCTCAGACTCCAGATAAAATATCGTGTTATAATATCATGTTGCTAAACTTTTTTCTAGAAGGAATTGTCAAATAGGATCAGTAATGGAAACCTTTAGCTCAGAGAAACTAAGCAACTAAAAAGTGATCAAAACAGTACTAGGCAAATCCTGCAGATGTCTTCCCAACAATTTCTTGTTTACTTAGTTCATCACAAAGGTAGTTGTCTGCCCTATACAGGATTGCATCGGTGAAGGTACTGATCTTGGTTCTCCGGGCTAAATAAACAGAAGCATAGAGCAGAATGTCACCAGCAGAATAGATATAAATCAGCTCTCTTTCAACATGCAATCAAGTCTCAGGAGACTGCAAATGAAAGAATATTTGAAAAATTATAAGGACATATTCTGGAGCAGAACTAGCAGCAAATACTTTTCCTTTTCCTCTATAGAAAAACAAACAAACCCACAAACAAACAAAACAAAGCAACAAACCAAACAAAACCCCAAAACAAAACCAACAGAAACAAGCATCCTGGAAGGATTAATTTCATTTTCGATAGGAGCCACTGCAAGCTGTAGATATACCCAAGGATTTTCCCCAGAAAAGTGAAGTGATTGTAGCAGTCGTTAATGCCAGTTTCATACTTTGGGAAAATAGGTGCTGTGGCACTTGATAGAGGACACATCAGAGAAATTTTCAGTAACACTTGTTCTGTGAAGATAACAGAAGAACAGCACTTCCTTAGTCTAATTATGTTTATGATATATATGTAAACCCAGCATGTATTTATAGATCTTACACAATGGTATTCCACCCTCCCTCATGGTGTTTTATCCTTAGCCAATGCAGTCTTCTTTGCAGCAAAATTTCCCAGAAAAGGAAAAAAGATTCTAGGTTTTCAGTTATGAACTAAACAAAGGATATCAACTTCCCCACCTGCTGTGGCTGGCTGAATACAGAGAGAAAAGCAGTGTTAATTCAAAATGAAGTCACTCAGTGAGGATCCATTCACAGCTATTCTCCTGTTCTTCTTGCTTTGTATAATACAGCAAAAATATTTGTGTGAAGCAACCTTCCTTTCCAAGAGGTACCTTTGTAAGCACTTTTTCATTGTGAATACACCTGTCACTCAATGAACAAATATGCACTCTGATCTCCCATGGATCTTAGCTTCCATTGTGGCTTCCAAAATAAGTGGAGTGTATGTCAACTCTGCATATTAGTAAATCCTCACTAGTGTGTGTCAGATGTACTAATTAATCCTTTTAAAATGCCAGAAGTCTCTGCTTGCTAACGTGAAACTAAGACTATCCATGTAAAGAGGCTGGTTTTCCACAATCTCTTGTCTGTTTCCAAATAACTGCATTATATCACATTTCCATGTGAGGCAAGAGCTCACAGATGCTGATTTATGAATACTGCTTCTGACCCAGATGACAATATTTTTGATTTCTGTGAGGCCCAGGGCAATTATTTTCAGGATCAACGGGCCCATTAGCACTAGAGAGAAAGTGCAACTGGGCATTATGATTGTTTTTAACTTCGTTTTGTTCATAATAACTGTGACAAAACATGAGATATCTTTGACCTTTCACATGATCCTCTGAAGCATACTTCATGTTTCTTGGAAGTGAAATATTTCTGACTAATACTTGAAATAGATACCTTTATTGTACATATATCTTTCAATTGTCAGCTTTGACCTTGAAAGTATAGAATTATGGAAATGTGTGTCTTTGTGGAAATAATGCATGCTAACATCACGATTTCACCCCAGAAGGTTTTGTTCCTGCTTTTGAAAAATAATGACTAAAGCTTTGCTTGTTGTCTGTAAAGATGAGATTTCGCCTGTATCCAAGTTGTAAACAATGACAACAAAACTTTCTCTAAAATTTTTCAGAAGTATCTTTTTCATGAAATGTCCAGATGTATAAATCCTTTTCCCACACCTTCCAGGAAGAGCGGTTGAGGATAGACTGCCATTAACTCAAACTATAGCTTAATGTTCTTTCTGAATGTGGACAGAGCCCCCATTTTCATGTGCAATTCTACTGATACACTTAAAAAAAAAAAATCCTTTTTTTGCATTTTAACTGATAAATCCATTTTTCTAGTGTCATATCTTAAGATCCTTCATATGTAGATATCCTAGTAGTACACAAACACCTGAGATCTTCGAAGTGAAGATATTAGTTTTGCAATGCTACAGTGATAAGCTGAGGAACTATACTCATTTTGGCAGAAAGAGGAATAAGAGGTACAAAATCTAAGTAAGTTGCCAAAGATAATATCAAAAAACCTATCACCTTACAAGAACTCAGTGCTCACTAATTTGTGTTTATCAACATGTTTGCAGGACTGCCACTGAAGCTGCTGAAGCTTATTGGTCCTAGGGATTGTCTAAATGGGCTCATTTACCGGATAATTTTACCATCAGAGCTCTGTTAAACTGTAAGAGAGACACTAATAAAAGGAAGAAAAGAAACAAGATGGGTCAAAGTGCACTGCTGGTCCCCTTAATTCAGATTGTATCAGACTGATGTTGTTCTGTGAAGGCAAAAGCAAAAAAGATGTACCAAAAGATGTACCTCTGCCAATACTGTGTCCTATGGTGACTTCCCCTTGCAGTATTGCCACTGGCTTTGCACAGTGCTTGGATGAGAGCGATACTGTAAGCAATCCAAGATGGAGAGGTGGGAGACTGAAAGGAAAACGTCAACATGAGAAAGAAGAAAACAAGAAAGATCGATTGACAGTCTCCAACACTTCTTTTAAAAAATTCATTTTTTAAGTGAAAATGATAGCAGGCACAGCAAACTTTCTGAAAACATCTTGCTTTTAGTTATACTGGTGTACATTCAGCACATGATATCTATGATTAGCGATAAAAAATTAAGCATTTCTGCTGAGGGAAAAAAAAAAAAAAAAAGTGTTCATAATACATAAAGGCCTGATCTAGTTTACACCTTGACCTGACCTATCTAGAACTCATAAAATTTTAAGTGACATCCAAAACTCAAATGTTTGTACAACAAAGGCACTAAATGCAGTGAAGTATTTTCTTATTTTTCACTTTTCCTCTCCTTTTGTGATACTCCACATGATAAATTTAAAGGGGTAAAGGTAATCTGGGAACATGGGTAAATGTTGCCCCATGCCAGAAGAAGATAAGGATAACTGTGAAATGTTAGAAGAAAGAAATAATTTTTAGCTAGGAGTAGGTCACTCTTCTTTCATAGAGAAATGGCTATTATTAATTTTCTGCTGCTTACGCTTCCCTCTCTGCAGCGTATTTATCTCTCCATGTTACTGTTGTATAATAATAAATTCTTAAGGTTTGGTTTTCTATTAGGTCACGCAGTGCCAGATAACTTTATAGCATGTCTGAACAATTCAACATCTCACCATAAAAAAAAAAAAAAAGGTTGTAGCAGCTATTTATATATGTGGCCCTCAAGGCTAACATAAACATAGGAAAACTTGAGCCTTTATTATTTTTTTCATTCATTTCTTAAGTGTGGGTTTTCTGAGGTGTGAGTGGTGGAAGATGTAAATTTTTTAACAGTGGCCCTCTGAGCAGTTATACAGACTACTGTAAATGCAGCTTGTGTCAGAGGACTGCAATATTTAAACAGTATTCTCCATTTGAACAGTGCAAGAGACTTTTCTATTAATTTGTTGTGCTTAGGTGTGTTCAGTACGTGTTCGCACCTTCCATAAGAAACCAAGAAGCAAGCCTAGCATCAGCCATCTCTCACACCGTGGGTGATCCCTGGAGAATGAGCTTCCTCTGAAATGAAAAAATCATATCTAGGTAGTATAAAAAAATCATATCTAGACAGTGCATCCCTCTGGCTTCTCCTCTCCACTCCCTTCTGCCCCAGGTCTATGAAGGAGAGGAAAGAGTTAAGAAGTATAAGAAGGTGAGCAAGACCGAGTGAATTGAAATCAACTATCTGAATATTATTAGAGGATGGAAACAAATATTGTTAGTACTTCAGTGCTTCAAGGATTCACAGTCCTGTTGAACGCATTCCTGAGCTGATCCCTCTGCTACTTTAAGTAGGGAGTGAGGCACAACCTGGTCTGAACAACTTGTATGTGAAAATCACCTTGAAAATACTGTGTGAGCTACACTTTTCAGTGAGAACAGAAGTATATGATACTAGCATTCTTCGCATCTTAGAGAGGGCATGAGTTTAATTTATGGGCAATACCTCTGATGTAAACTCTGAATGCTCAGTTTATCCCTAGCACTCTGAGTCAGCACTAAGGAGTGGAAAATTCATGTAGACAGACAAGTTTCTTTTGGCTGCGAATCTATGAAAGACCTGTTGCAGTTGTGCCTCATCTTTTTATAGCAGAATGTACATGCTAATAGCTGTAATAATGTTCTACAGAAGAAAAAAACAGAGGAAAAGAATGAAGGTAGAACAGGGCTGTGATGTGATAAAGACAGCACAGTGATACAGTAAATCTAATAATTCTCAATATTAAGTGAGTGGCTAGCTGCAATTTTTAGTTGCAATGGTGATGCTGCCTACTCACTGTGGGAAGTGAGGTAACGCAGTAGAAATGGAAATCTTTGTAACTGTGGTTGTCACGGAATTCAACAAGATAAATAAAGTTGTCTTGGGCATGGATAAACCTGAAAAAAATGACACTTTTAGTCGTGGGCCTGGTGGTAAGGATTTGGGAGATCAGTACGACTAGAAAGACAAAGGTAGAGTTGGAGAGAGCAGGAAAAAATATTGTACTGGCAGTAAGTGAATATCTATTAGGATTGCGGAATAGGTGACTTGGACTGATTTGGATGATTGGAACCTTTGAAGAAAAAAAATGAGAAAAACATAAAATGGGATAAAAATGAACAGGTTTACAAAAAGTAGATTAACCTAGACTGAAATGACATCTTTCTTTCATAAGATAATTGGATTTTGAAACAGCGATCTTAAAAGAGATCTAATTGATCTGGATCATTACATAATTCACCTTCTAATAAAGCACACAATAATTCCGCATGGAGATTTGCTAGCAAAAATGAGATAAATATAAAAAGCTTAAAGTGAGTACAGCTAACAGCAATAAAGGATATGAATAATGCAGAACAGAGAAGTCTTAAGTGTTTTGGAGTGAAAGCATTAAAGAGTCATAGTCAAGGTGCAGGTCGTTTAATGTTGTGATTAATAAACTTCATTCAAAAGTTAGAAATGTCCTAATGAAATGTGTAGATTATTTGAAAATGGCAAGTACTGTTACTGTGGAGTAGTAAAAGGATTTTACTAGTAGTAGTAAAAGTAAAAAATCCTAGCTCAGAGCTAGTTTGCATCAGGATTAATATAATGTAAATGGAATAGCATATAAAATAATACAGTACAAAGGACTTTAGTTATTAGTTACAAATAAATGAAACCAAACAAGGCCCTTGTAATAAACTTAGAACTTATCAGTGGGGTGTCAATGGGAAGGAAGTGTATCTGAATGCATTCATCAATCACAGGATAATTTGTGTGCTACCATTGTAATGTGACAGTGAAAAAAGCGAGTAAAAGACAGGGATGTGTCAGGGGAGACATTTCCAGTGGAGAGAGGGAGAATGTTAATGCCACTGTAGCGGGCTTGGATGAGACCTCATTTGGAATATAGTTTCAATTCCTCATTCATAGGAGAGATGAATTTGAAAAAGTGCAAGAGACTGAGTCTTATGATTCTCAGGGGAAGGAAGAGTCTATTTCATGAAAGGGCGCTGAAAGAGCTTAGATTTTTAGCAGAACAAAAGCAGAGAAGGGATAAGATTGCTGTCTTTAAATACATCAGGATGGTAAAGCCAGAGACAGGAAGGAACTGTTTAAGCTAAAGAATAGTGTTGGCTCAGGAACAAGTGAGAACAAACTGCCCAGGAATAAATTTAGGCTGGAAAGGAAATGAGGATAAAATACTCTGGGTTTAAGGAAAACGATTTTAGGAAACTGATTACATTATGTTATCTTATAGCATGATATGGTTGCCTAGTATAAGGATGTCATAGGAATTCTCTTCCAGTTCTCTGTTCATCTGTTATTTTCTGTGAATACGTAAATGCCTGCATGTATAAATATTTAATTTGCAGTAAAACTGTAGCTCACTTGGGATTATTTAAACACAGATGCGAAAGGCAGCCTAACTCTATGTATTTACACAATATAGTGCAGGATTTTGATGAGTAAATATACCAACCTCACTGAAATGTGCTAAATTGTGTTTTAGGAAAAATACGTCTATGCATCCTACTTATAATATTTAGATAAAGTGGTGGGTGGAGCTGTTCACATGTTCCCATGCTCAAACCAATTTTGTTCACTTAGCCAAAGCACATAAAAAGAGATGGCAACTGACAAGAAGTGAGGCTAGAAATACACCTCTGTAGTTCCATAATTTGTTTTTTTGTCCTATGAAGGAAAGCAAAAAACCTCTCTGTCTCTGATCTGTTTTTGTTTGTTTGTTTGTTTTTACTCTCTTCTCTTTTTCTCCATAGGAGAAACTTTTTATAAGAAAATAGATTTGAGTTGGAAGATGGTAGAGTCCAGTCTAGAAATGATACAACCTACGCAGAGGATAGTGTGGGCGAGGACATGGTCAGTTTTGGGGAGGAATGGCTGAGATAATTGTGTGAAGGTATTGAGCACTCTCAAAAGAATATCCTGAGTATGGCACTGAAGTAGGAAGAGTGTGTGTTATAGGGACCTTAGTGACGAAGGGGAAAGCTTAGTAGATAGAGCAGAAAACTAACCGATGGAGGAAAAACATGTGCAGAGCCTTCAGAGGCTCAGAAGCTCGTCTTGTCTATGCTGTTTGGAAAGGACTGAGGTGGGGGCGAATGCTGACAGAAGTTTTCATGTTTCTAGTGAAAAAACAGTTCACAGGAATACGTGTTCAGAGATGGGTCAGTACTTGGTGTTCTGCTACATTGCAGGTGTTGGATATTTGAGAAGATATCCCATAATAGTTGGCAGATTTTGTAATCCCCTTTAAGATAAAAATTATCTCTGGTGCTGAAGCTGCTTATACACTGTAATGTTCCTTGGACATGTGTGTTACATAGAAAGAGCATCCTCAGGAGGGTTCAGCATCAAACAGTTGCACAGTCTACCACCTGGTGAGCTGACCTGCTTTTTCAAAGTGCTGTTGCTCTGAGACACAGCAGAAATGCAGATCAGTGTTTGTGTTCTTCCTCTGCCCTTGAATTACCTTCTGATCTCCTGCTGTTTATCCATGTCTCCTTTCCTCACTGTTTTACTACAATCAAACATTATATTAATTTGTCCTTTCAGAATGGTCATACCTCGTTTTACAATACATTTTTAAGAACAGTTTACTTTGCCACTAGTTTTCAGTATCATTATCTTTTACTACTTTGAGTATAATCCTTAAGTCATCCCACCCCACCCTTTTTTTTTTTTTTTTTTTTAAATTCTTCTTTAATTTTCCTTTTTTTTTTTTTTTTTTTTCTGTTAAATGCAGCTGAAATTTACCATTTTTTGAGTTAGTGTAATTTTTCTGGGTATTTTGTTACAACATTGTTTATGATTGCTCTCAGGCTGCCAGAATTACTATCAGTAATGGATGGAAAAGCTATAATTATGGTTCTTAGGAACAAAGTTTTAGGACAGATCATGGTGTTTTATTATTTCCAGGTGAAATTTAGGCCTGTTCACCATTTGGTGAAACACTTCTTGCATGGATATGAGTAGAGACACTTCCTATATAAATTTTTGACAACTGGATGTGAACATACTGTGATCTCATAAAGTTCTCAAATCAAGCCTTAGTTTTACCTCTTCTGTTCATTGGATTTGAAAATGGATGTCAGTGAGAGGAAGGCATGGGAAGTGGCTGGCCCCTTCAGTACAGATTCACTCAGGATTTTGACCACGTTCCAGCCTGCTCATGGTTCGTGCTATCACCATCATTTTGTCCCAGCAATTACACTGAGGGCCCAGAATGGAAATCTGTCAGTATGACCCAAGACTTATTTTGCAAGCTTGACTAAGAATTGCATGATAAGAAAAAATATTTTGTGTTTAGCTATATGATTTTGCTTGCTTGCTTGCTTTTAACATGTCTAACAGGATGTGGGTTCAACACCGTTGCTCTTGTATTCCTTTCTTCCTAAGAAAACTCATGAGTTTAAAATGAAAATAAGCCTCAAATTATAACTTGAACTTGAACCAATGCTTTCTTATACAAGTCTGCTGACAGCTTATATTAGCAGTAAGAAAGCTGTGACCTCAACAAGATGACAATTGAGAAGCTTCTAAGTAACATCCTTCCACTAGTGAATTGACTAAATATTTCACTGCTGCTGAGCAACAAATCTGATCTGCTGTTATGGCGTGTAGCGTAGGGACCAAGCCCGGAGTAGTAGGTACCACTTGTCAAATGATTTTGAAACTGAAATAAGGTAGTTTATTTTTGGAATTGCAAGTCTCTCTCTGCTTCCTTTACCTCATGAACAAAGAAATCTTTCAGGCCTGGGTGGCAGATAGATCATGACTGTTCTCTGACATTGGTTTAATTTGAATCTCTGAACAGAGAGGTAACGACCTGTGTTATATGGGAAATCTGTCTAGTTGATCTACTTGTCTCTGTGGCAACTAATGTGTATGGAGGTAAGAAACTCTCCCCATCTCTTCTGGCATCCTCAGATTCCTCAGAGCAAGATACTAAATTATTTCTGATCCAGTATTCTCTTATCCAAGTTTTTTCTTAGCATTATTTTGGTTCCAAATACAAAGACGTGAGCAAAGCAGGGGAAATTGTCATGGCAGTAGCTGAATGCAACATGAAAATAACTCAAGAGATTTTACTGAAGCAATGTATTTATAGAGCAGATATTTGTCTCTTTTCATAAAAGCTTTTCTTCATTCTCCGCAATGTCCTAACCATTAAAATACAGAAAAAAATACAGTAATTTTGAATCTGGCTAAGTTCTTAACTAATTTAATCACAGATATTCTCCTTGATTTTCTATTCTTTTCTTAATTAATTCTTACAAAGAGCAGCTAATATGCATTTGTACAATACGTTAGGGGCCCATTACCTCGACAAAATTCATCAGTTCTAAATTAACCTGAATGTAGAATTCCACATGGGAAAATTAATATACCGTTAATGTATCTGAAAGTTGTAAAGCACTTGGACCCCCCCCCAAAA
Source organism: Pampusana beccarii (assembly GCA_013399365.1). Taxonomy (NCBI): domain Eukaryota; kingdom Metazoa; phylum Chordata; class Aves; order Columbiformes; family Columbidae; genus Pampusana; species Pampusana beccarii. The sequence goes on along the minus strand of VWYH01007993.1, from coordinate 406,949 downwards.
AAAAAAAATCACATGAAACAACATGTTGGTTCAAGAGGTTTTATTTTTCCTTCTGGTTTATGACCCAGAGCTCCTGCTGTGGTATTTGTTTTAAGACCTGTTCCTAGGCTTTGTCACAAAGCTGCCCAAAGAAGTTATAGGACAATGCTTGCTGAAAGACTTTTTGGTACTGATTTATTAGAACACCTGCTTTGTGTAGAGATAGGGGAAGCTGTATTCTCTTTTGAACAGCAAACCTGACTGTTTCTTTGGTTTGGTGACTGGAGGAAGCCAAAATAACTTATACATGTTCCATTTTTACCACAGTGCTTTCATTAAACTCTCTACTGCCCAAGGTGGGATTCATTTCAGCTAATTCTAGATTTCTATGTGTTAGATGTTTGGAATGCATCTAAAATAGGCAAACTTTGCTCCTTATAATACTGGAGAGAAAGAGCCACATAAAGGACTGTTCATGTGACCTAATTTAGTTGTTTACTTTTGGATGAGCTGAATAAGAATATACATTTAATCAGTCATACTATTTCCTAAAGAGACTGCATCTCCTTTAGGTAACCGTACATGCCTAACTGTTTCCCTGGAAAATGACTTTTTAAAATAATTAATAAGAGATGTGGGAGACGAAGGTATGCAGGCAAAAACATAGGAGCAGGTGTTTCAGTACCACTGGTGATTTAAACATTGCAAGCAGTGGAAAGTGGATGAAATAAGCCAGAAAGCAAAACCATTACACCTGCAATGTATCTTTCATTCATTTTTACCTTGAATTGGTTCACTGTTCTTTAGAAATGGTGCTCTTGAACTTAACCTTACAGAGCTTCTGGCCCAAAGTTCATCAGAACATACTAAATTTCTGTGTCTGAATCTTTTATTCTGCTTTTATTCTGTGGATTAGGACAGCACCAGCTGAATTCTGGGAATCATGAGAAGCAGTCACTGAATGGCCTAGTCACCACCATCCTGAATATACTGTACTTGGTCTGTGAACAGTTCTCCTGTGTGACTCTCTGGGGTCCAGAAACATTTTCCTGGGATACTGCTGGTGACTACGTGTTGTCTCTTCAGTGTTGGGGCTGGGACATATGTATCCCAGAGACAGCTGTACCCATCAGATACTATTCAGAATATGGAAAAGCATGTTACAGTCCTCACAACAACTTACTGGGCAACATTTCTCTGTTCTTGGTGATCCTGAGCCTGTACCTTTTGTGTAAAAAGGAAGAAAACTTGCCAAGGAGGTAAAAAATATCATTGATGCTGGAATGAAACTTGCCATAATTTTTTTGTTTTGTTTCGTTCTGTTTATTTTCACTATTCCGTACATTGTGTTATTTTAACTGGGGTCATATCTTTCATGATTTTGAAAAAGTTAATTTAGGGGTTAAGATAATGATTATATCTCATCTGATTTATGCTATTGTTGTATTCCATCCGTGGTTCCTGGGTGTTTCCATGCTATATACTCTCAGCACAGAAAGTACAAATGTGGTACATCAGCATCCTTTGAAAGGGCACCCAGGTGAGACTGGTGAACTGGCATGACAGTTCTCAGATAGCAGAAGGGAGATGTTTCTTTCCCACCCACCCCATCCATCCCTGTTCCATCTGTGTACTCACTCCCTGGGAGTATCTGGGCAGTTTTGCTCGTGTTTTCCCCAGTGAGAAAATGCAACTCACCAATCCAGTAGAAGTCTCTGTCTTTTTTCCCTTTTCTACTGGATTGGAGGATGGAATTTGCAAACTGAGGGGCAGGGTGAGCACCAGAGCTGGCTCAGAGGAGTGGCCTTTTGGAGGCAGCAAGCTATCAGATAATTAGACTGGTTCAGTCTGTCTTGTCTTACTGCACCCTGCACCAGACCAAACACCACATGGTAAAACACAATTCTGCACTGTGAAAAAGCTAAGTTAAACCTTTTCTATGGGATTTTTTTACCTCAATCCATCTTTGCTCCTGTGATGTTGGCAAAGAGCTCTGCATGATCTATGGCTGAGCCTCTGACTTGCTTTTCCCACAGTCCAATTGTGATGCTGCAGAGCAAGAAATAACTCCTGCAGATTTTCAACTCTGGCAATACTTACAAGGTGCATTGGTTATTCTTCTGCTTTTAGCTCTTTATACCTATTATATTTGGGGCAAAATTTTGAAATTCAGCATAAATTTTGGGGCCTTGTCACCATTTATTGCAGGGTGACAATAAACTGTGGCAGACATTCTCTGTTAACCCCCCACCATCCCACTGAGGAACAGGAGGAAAATGGAGAGAGACTTAAAAGTTGGACAGTTAAAAATGCTTTACTAATAATACTAATAATGAGAGAAGATAATGCAAAATATACAAAACCAATAATGAATTTCCTGGCAGCGGAGTTGCTGTCATGCCAAAGGCTGCAGAGTGGGCACCCCAAAATCCTGGACTGGACTCATCAGCAGACTGGAATTTGATTCAGGGATGCACAGCCTGGAGCCAGGCCTAGGATCACAGGCAGGACAGCCAAGGTCCACTTCAGATGCCAGCCGTGGATGAAGAGCACGAGACCCTCATGACTTCCCACTTTTATAGGCTGTATGAAGTGGATAGCATGAGCTAGTTGGTCAGTTTTGGTTACCTATTCTGTCTGGCCCTCTCTGCGAGTACACCCCTCTCACTTATGGGACATACAAAATGTATCAGCGACCTTGGCTGCCATAGCATTAAGTACAAACCCGTGTCTTTTCTGCATACCATTCCTATCGTTATCAGCTCCAGAGAGAGCACTGTCTGAAAAACATACAGCCAAATTCAGAAAAATGCAGTTACTTAGAACTTAGCTGAAAGGAAGATTCACTAGAAGAAAATTGGTATTGTTTTAAACAGAACCAGGTCAGGCCCCAAATTGGCATAAGTATGGCACTCAGAGAGGTAGAATGCCCATTTTTTTAATGTATTAGTAGATTCCAGATTGGGGTGGAGGAAGAAGTTCAGAAAGGAACAAGAAAGGTGAGGAAAGCATGACTGCATTTCATTTGTGTGCAGGTGAGCTTGAAGTCAAAGAAACTTGCAGGAGGCCACCATGGCTGAAAATTTGATATTGGGCTTATGAAAGTAGTTTACCAAAAATAAGGTTACAAAAGTGAAAGCATTTTTCTGCAGTATTCTCACATACAGTAATTTAAATGTTGAAAGAAACATGTGGAAGAATAAGGGATATTTTGTGCGTGGAAAGAGGCTTGCTGCAGCTAACTGTAGTATGAGATAGCAAACACAGGAACATATTACACATACATGAAACAATTTCTGAGTGACTAAAAGAGAAAGGATCACAAAGACTAGGGAAGGATTAGAATCTGACAGGTTAATTTACAGTCTGGAAACCTTACCAAACACAAATTAGAAATGGCGATTGCGCCAATGAAACTGGTTTGCAGACTGGCAAAGATAGTGACTGTTAATGACAGGCTCTAATCTGATGGACATATTTACTCAGAAGAATATTACTGAGATTTACCAGTTTGAGAATTGTGTCAATGCAGAAAAACTCTCACAGAGCTGTGAGATGGCCAAAAAAGCAATTCGTGAAATGAAAACTCTGCTAAATTAACATCATGGTCAATGTAAGATATTGTGGCAGTGTAAAAATATATAATTATATGGGTAGACTTTCCGAGAATAGATGTTTTATTTTTGCAAGCAAATTTAAACATATAGCTAATGTTTGACCTTACTGAGATGAATAACAGAATAGTTATAGTTGGTATTTCAAGTATAGTTACCAAAAGGAAGGCTTCTACACCTGAAAGCAGACATAGCAGCAATAGCTGGCTTGAGTTTCAGAGCCCTGTTGGATTCAAACAACTTGACAATTTTTCTCTGTTGCATTCCTTTATTTCTATGCTATCTATGAGGTAGCTCTAAACAATAGTTTAATTGCATTTTGAAACTATGTAATTTACAGAATTTACAAAAAAATTACAAATTTTTGCTTTGTAATGTTTCTTAAAAAGTAAAACAAATATAATTGATACTGACATGCTTTGCTGGAGAGAGGATTCTGAAAAACAGAAAATTAGAAGTTTTGCTTTCCCTGTCTTTCATTTCATGAAGAACCTTTATGAAGACCTTTTACTACTTACCACCAGATATAATGGTAGTGTCACAAGCTGTGTGACACTAACTAATGTGACAAAGTACACAGTCAGCAACTTCGAAGGTCAACTTGTAGCAAACATATGAAAACAATCATATCTTTAAAACTCTTCTAAAAAAGTCATACAAGCTTCTTTCTATAATTTTTGGAAAATCAAGTCATTCTAACCTTAAAGAGTATGGAAGACGTTGAGTTCACAGCTTTGATTTTCTAGTAGTTAAGCTAGATATATTTAGTTTTAACATTTTAAGTGTAAAATATCCTCTCATGTGACACCAGATCTTACTCCAGTGATGGGCTCTGACCCAAACAGCCTTCTCAGTTTATGCATCTGAGGGAGGTATCCAGTGCAGTGTATTTCTGCCTATGAAATAAAGACTGAATTACTGTAGTCCTCAGGGTTATAACCCATAACTGTGTCAGGAATATAGAAGTTCCAAAACTAATTCTACGAAGCTGCAAAGTAGGATTACTTATACTTGTTGGTTTTAAACTGGTCATGGATTACCTTTAGTGATCCAGATGCCAGAAGGTGGTAGACCAGAAATAAGGGCAAGATGAGATGGACTACTGCTCCAGGAAAAGGCTGGGAGCAGCAAGATGTTACAGCTCATTGCATCTCTGCTGACCAACCCTAAGCCCCCGTTTGCCACCCTCTGGCATGCCTACTAACAGCGAGCAACCTGGAAGGAGGAACATGTAGAGGTCTAAAATAGGCCAGGTAAACCTGTCCTTAAAATGTGTCTACTTTTTTCCCTTTATCTCCTTTTCTTTCTTTATTCATCTCGGAGTGACTCACTCCAAATCTACATTGTGGGTATGTAAAAATAGGAGAGACAAATCTCATCTCTTCTTTAAAAATGATTCTCGCATTGTAGATGACATCGGTACAAGATAATGACAGAGAAGTAGTTGGGTGGTTCGTGTGGTTTGGTTTGGTTCAGGACAACCTAGCGATCAGCACCCAGTCATGCAAATGCACCTTTAATACCTTTGCCATTTTTCAGAGGCAATTTTCCTTTTTTTAAAGGGAATAATAGAATCCCTGTAATGCCTAAATTTCACTTAGACCTTCAAGTGGAATTCATTCAATTAAAAAAAAAATTAAACCTTTTTTATTTCAAATGTAGTGATGATAAAATCATACTTTCAGCAATAAATTTGATTCATAAATATATGTAAGATCCTAGTTAGCTTAATACAGTTTGGATACAGACATTAAAGGTATCTCTTCCTTCAGATAATATTTGCAGAATTTACATTTTCTAAATCTAATCACATGATGTTATACACTCAAAAATGATTAAATGGCTCTTCATGTGTGTAAAATAAAATTTCTCTTGTAAGGACTGAGTTAGTGACAGATCATATATGAGATCGACAGCACATTCGCTTAAAAGATATCAATGTGGTAGGAATTTATTTGAGTAATGCTTGTCTGGTGTAAGAAAAAATACAATAGGACTTTCATAAGAAGACAAAACAAAGGATCAGCCTTAGTAACTTGAATAATAACTTAGGAAACCAGCAAATTAGAAGCAAAGAAATTTTATTAATTTATTCAGAATTCAGCATTTGCATTCCTTTAGTACCTGAAACAACTGAGCTTTTATTTGAAGTTGTGAATAGCTTCTCTTTTCCTTGTTCAGTTTATTTTTACAAGTATTTTGTCCACTTCTGCCATTTTTTTTAAAATATGAAATTTCAGTGTTTTAAAGTTTCTTCACTCTTCTCTGTTTTCAGAGCTTATATTTGATGATTTCAGCATAGAGCTGTTTCAAAACTGAAGTCAGTGATTGAATTTTTTTCAGTTTCAACAGGACTAATATACAGATCACACTGTGTAAGTCTGGAACCTAGTATTTCCATTATTTATGTAATTGCTGTATCAGTTTCTTCAGTGGAACATGTCTGACAGAAAATCTATGAAGGTAGTTTTTAGGACCTGATTCTGCAAACGTTTGCACATTACATAATTTTTTTTAATGTTAAAAAAAAAATTAAAACATTTGTAAGAAACAAACAAGGGACCAATCTTGAGCTTGCTTACTGAAAGCAGCATTCTCAGGCTTAAAACAAATATTTTATATAAAGTGCTCAGCAACCACTTTTGATACCAAATGCTTGTGCGACAATCAACACCTGCTCCTGCATCACTTCTAAGAGGCTGTATTTATCTCTGTTTCCCAAACAACACTTAATCTTCATGATTCCCGATACCTTTTTCTGCTTTTCTTCTCCACACCTGAACTGTGTGAAAAATGGCAAAGCATCTTCATTAGTCATAAGGGGGAGGAAGCCTCTGACTAAAGATCTTGGGCTACATAAAAGAAGAAAATGTCCATTGCTTATTCTATATGCACATCTCTGCCTTGGAAGATCCAGCTCAATCTGGTCACACAAAGCCACACAATTGAAATACACACCAGCCAAAGTACTTTTTTGCAGTGTTGTGAATATGCAGCCTATCATGTTACAATGATCTCTAAAGTTATCTCAGCATCAGCTTCTTCCTACCTTTTACTCTATTTCCAGCTGCATGCAGGCTTCATTTATATACTCTACTTGCCAGCCAAGTATATTTAGAAAAAAGTTTGCTACATTCCTTTTTTTGAGAAGGGCTTTGCTACCACTCTCGTGGATGAATGCATTTGTACAGAGAGTGAGAAAATGGATGTGAGAATTGGATGTGAGGAGAATCCACAACACGTGGTTTTCAGCCTTTTCCACTGTGTGGTTTCAGTCCAGTAGCAAGATCAATATAATCGTATATTTCAAGAACAGTACCTCAAGATCCCTGGAAAAGTGATCTTATGCATTATTAAACAACTGCGAAGTGAAATTCTCTTCTAAATTTTTTCAATTGAGCTGGGATTAAAACAGTAGTAATAACAGAAATTGTTCTGATCAAATAGTTTAAAAGCCTGATATTGTATTAAGACAGCGTGAAATGCACACTGATAACTTCCTTATTCCCTCCTTCCAGCATGTGCAACTGACTGATTAAAACCAGGACATGTCTTAGATCTTAAAGCTACATGAAGGGATTCATTTATATGTTCCAAAGAGTAAAACCCACACTATTCACTAGGTATTGCCTATAAAAACAATTTGTACTCCAACTGGGAAAGCTCTGCCTGCACTTTGTCAAGCACTGTGGATCTGAAGGTAGTTAGACCCTAGAATTAGAGGAAAAAATCTTCAGGGGAATGAATGCTTGCCTAGGCAGAAAGCTTGAGAATTATTTGATGCCATGAAGTGATTTGTTTGTTTGTTCTCTGGATTTATTACATGAAAAGAACTTTTCTAGATTGTCTGAATAGACAGCAGGGGAAAGTGCAGGGAGCTGAGGGAAAACTGTTTTGTAGGGAACTGAATGGAGGTGGTGCTAGAAGGTGAGGGCAGGCCTGACTGATTTACTGAGCTGCCTGATGGGTGTAGAAGCTGGGCTAGGGATGAAGTTCAGCATTTTAGGTGTTTTTCTCAATCAGCTCTGGCACAATGACAGATAAATGAAGGAACACGTGAGCTACAGAGAGAAGGAAGGGTTTAATGAAAGAGGGTAGATAACAAGGTGTAAGAGAGGGAGAATTTATTTTCCACCACAGAAATATATTTTTCTGGGATAGATTTTGTTGATATAGAGAAAACATCTACTCACCCACAAAGGACAGTGCTGCGCCGAAATCTCTATACTACCTTTTCAGACTAATACTGTGTATTTAACAGGAATCATTTGAAAAAAATTGCTTTGATGTCAGACTTCATTGCTTTGGTGGAAGGAACTGAAAAAAAAAAAAACTACAAACAAATACAATCTGCCATAGCTTCACATACTGGAAGTTTTACATGGATATTACTATTACCCCTGAATTAGTAAATGCATCGTGTAGGTTAGTGGGTGATACCTGCTTCAATGGTAGACTCTGAGGATGACTGGTCACAGAATCACAGAATGGTTGGGGTTGGAAGGGACCTCTGGAGATCATCTAGTCAAACCCACCTGCTAAAGCAGGTACATCTAGAGTAGATCGCACAGGAATGTGTCCAGGCAGATTTTGAATGTCTCCAGAGAAGGAGACTCCGCAACCTCTAGTCAAATAATGTAAAGTTAGTTGCAGAGATGGAATGCTTTCAAAAGTGCTATGTGCATGTCACAAAGGCACCCTAAAATAAGCTTAGGTGGACAACAAGGTCCAAAACAAGCTTTATTCTGGCCCGAAAAGTACCGCTGATAAACCGGTTAGAAACGGGGTTTATATGATTAGTTAGCACTCCAATAACATAAGATACAAGTTTGGATATTAGGTTAGGAAATTATTTGGGGTGTAGCGAAATAAGAATAATGAAGATCCACAGTGTGCATATACACACTCACAAGAAAAGAAAAACTGGAGCCCTCTCTGACCCGTTTTACCCATAAGGGAGAAACACTGGCCTATTGCGGGCAGGACTTAAACTTGCCAGCCAGGCAAGGAATTTACCCTTGTCTGTCCCAGACGAGGACTTTACACTCGCCTACCAGGCAAGGACTTATTAAAGCATATGTTCCGTAATTTATCACTCACCCACATGCAGAGGTGAGGTGCTCCCCATCCCGGGAAGTTACCTTAGATGGCTTCTCCGTCTAAGGGGAGTGGCTCTGGCAGCATGGCAGACCCGCAGCTGCGAGAAGACCACACACAAGGGGATCTTCAGCGGGAACCCCATCTATGGTCTGTTCAGATCTGGCTGTGGGCATTCCAGAAGCTTCTCAGCTTCTCTGCACGCCCACCCAGTGCGGGCATTCGAGAAGCTTCTCAGCTTCTCTGGGCTATGGGCACACTTGGCCCCTCCTCTGCTAACAACTCTGCCCCACCAACTTTGGGTCTCCACAAAGAGCACCATTAGCTGACCACTGAAGGCCCCAGTTCTGAGAGGGGGATGGGCAGCTACCAGTGCAACTGCCACACTAGTTCTCAGGGCGTGGTGGGGGAAAGTGCAACTGCCACAGTGCAAATATTTATTCTCTTTTAGGGTTGCTTTTAACTTCTCTGACAACATAACCTGTGGTGGTGTAGGGACCCATTTCCAACCTCATTCTTGGTGTTCATATCACACTGCCAGTGTTTCTACTGAGTACTGAAACAAATTTGCACAGGGACAAAATGAAGGCTTTTAGAAGGTCTAAGTTTTGCATTTCTTCTGTGATGAAATATGCATAGATATGCTGTCATTAAACTTCAAACGAACTGCTGTTTAAAACATTAAACACAAAAACTAAGACGAAGTTTATACCACTTTGTAATTTACATTGACATTCAACCTAATTTACAATGACTGCTGCTTAGTCCAGGTGGACACTAAACTGAAGCTGTTCTTTAAACATTATTCTGTGTACCCTCCAGAGTCAGTTCTAATTTGTCTGACTTCCTTTCAAAGCACCAGTCTCTCTGTTTAACAAAAAAAAAAAAAAAAAAAAATTGCTACAGTTAACCAGGCAGTTAGCTAAGAAGTTACATGGAATTATTCAGTGTTGATTTTCATTTACTATGAAATAGTGCTGCAGTAGAATATGTTATTGTTATTTGTAATTGGCAGGTACAGTTTGCAGAATTATGTATTTCATGTATTTCTCATAGTTTTTTTGACATAAAAAATTATGACATAAAAATTATTTTATTTGTCTCTTTAATTACAAATCTACTTTTTCACTCACGGTCAAAATCTCTGAGCGCATATCAGGACTTTTTATGTCAAAGATATCTTGTCTGTTTCCTAAGATAAATCTTTATTTCCATTCTTTCTTTTGTTTTTCTTCCAGACTACCCAGGTCCTTCCTGTCATCAAAATACCATAGAAAGGCATACTAAGATTTCAACGCAAAACTCTATGAGCTTGTGGAAGAATTGCAATTCATTTCAGTGGCCTTGGATCATTCTATGAGAAAGAGAGCTAGTCCTTAGAAAGATATTCATTATTACAGTTTGGTTGTAAAAAAAAAATTATATTAAAGTTCTTCATTTTTCCTTTTAGTAGAATACTCTCTTGTTTTGACACTTTGTTTTCCAAACATCTATTCCAAGAATATCAGCAAACAGCATGGCTTAACATAAGGAATTAATATTTGGTACTGTATACTCTAGAAACTTCCATCATCTAACAAGACCACTTTAAATGCACTTAATATATGTATGTGAGAGATGATATTCTGAGCATGCAGCCAACATGGCTTCACCAAGGGGAAGTCGTGCTTGACCAACCTTATAGCCTTTTATGAAGACATAACAAGGTGGATAGATGATGGCAGAGCGGTGGATGTGGTCTACCTTGACTTCAGTAAAGCATTTGACACGGTCTCCCACAGCATCCTCATAGTTAAACTGAGGAAGTATGGACTGGACAATCGAGTAGTGAGGTGGGCTGTGAACTGGCTGAAGGAAAGAAGCCAGAGAGTCATGGTCAATGGGGCAGAGTCTAGTTGGAGGCCTGTATCTAGCGGCGTGCCTCAAGGGTCAGTAATGGGGCCAGTATTGTTCAATATATTCATCAATTACCTAGATTAGGGAATTGAGTGCACGATCAGCAAGTTTGCTGATGACACCAAGCTGAGAGGGGTGGCTGACACGCCAGAGGGCTGTGCTGCCATTCAACGAGATCTGGACAGGCTGGAGAGTTTGGCGGGGAAAAATTTAATGAAATATAACAAGGGAAAGTGTAGAGCCTTACATCTGGGCAGGAACAACCTCAGGTTCCAGTATAGGTTGGGGAATGACCTGTTAGAGAGCAGTGTAGGAGAAAGGGACGTGAGGGTCCTGGTGGACAGCAGGATGACCATGAGCCAGCACTGTGCCCTTGTGGCCAAGAAGGCAAATGGCATCCTGGGGTGTATTAGAAGGGGGGTGTTTAGTAGATCAAGAGAGGTCCTCCTTCCCCTCTACTCTGCCCTGATGAGACTGCATCTGGAATATTGTGTCCAGTTCTGGGCCCCTCAGTTCAAGAATGACAGGGAACTGCTGGAGAGAGTCCAGCGTAGGGCAACTAATATGATGAAGGGAGTGAAGCATCTCCCTTATGAGGAAAGGCTGAGGGAGCTGGGTCTCTTTAGTTTGGAGGAGACTGAGGGGTGACCTCATTAATGTCTATAAATATGTAAAGGATGAGTGTCACGAGGATGGAGCCAGGCTCTTCTCAGTGACAACCAACAGTAAGGCAAGGGGTAATGGGTTCAAGCTGGAACACAAGAGGTTCCACTTAAATTTGAGAAGAAGCTTCTTCTCAGTGAGGGTGACAGAGCACTGGGACAGGCTGCCCAGGGAGGTTGTGGAGTCTCCTCCTCTGGAGACATTCCAAAACTCGCCTGGACGCCTTCCTGTGTAGCCATATCTAGGCGTTCCTGCTCCAGCAGGGGGATTGGACTAGATGATGTTTAGAGGTCCCTTCCAACCCCTAACATTCTGTGATTCTGTGATTCTGTGATTCTGTGATATGGTAAAGTTTTAACTCTGGTATTACCTTACCCTGAATATTTCCTTTTGATAAATATTTTAATGCACTGAAAATAGGAAAGAAGTGATCTCCCATCCAAGTAGATGCTTATTGGCAAATAACACCTGTGAGATTTTGATGCTTCACTTAGAAAGTACTCTATAAAAATGTCCAGATCCTCAAATGGCTTAAGAATTTTCTCCTTCAGTAAAAAATCCAATAGTATAAAAAACTATAGCAATTTCTCCCTTCTCTGTTAAACAGACACACATGTTGTGTATGTCTGTATAAACATAAATTTACACATAATAATGTGTTAGGATTATAGTAGTCAAGTTTACTGATACATAATCAACTTCAAGTGATATATGCACACATAATAATGAATGTGTAGCATTTATATTGCTCAAGAAGAAGATGGGTAGAGCAGCCAAGATGCCAGTGGAAAGTGCTGAGGTCACCTTCTTCACCTGCATTCTTTGGAGCCAGTATGAGATATTGTTCCCAGGGAGGTGTACATACATGGAAACTCCTAAGTCCTCTCCACCTTTCGACTTCTACTTACACCAAGGAAAACCCAAATCCATCCCTGTAGAAGCGTATCAATGGCAAATGAAAACAACACATGGAACAATATTTTCTTTCATTATTATTTTCTTACATAAACACATGGCTACAGTTTTAGATACAGCTTTCAAATTTGACTGTTAATGTTCAGTTTTGTAGGCTGAGACATCCAAATTAACTTCCTAAAACAATGTCTTACCTTCATAGCAAGGAAGCATATGTGGCTAAGGCAGAAGCAAGGACAGGAAAGGGAGTACACCTTGTAAGAAACTTCTCAGTTTCTTTGTCTGATGATTGCATCTGTTCCTGTGATAGCTCCTTTTATTTACGCATTGTTAGTACAGTTCTCCCACAAGTTTCTGAGGAAGGAAAATTTCATGAAATCAGTGATTGGACTCGATGATCTTAAAGGTCTTTTCCAACTGAAATAATTCTATGATTTTATATATTTGGGATAATATCTTATCCTTGTATGGTGATAAACTTTGGTGGTTTGGTGGTGTTGTTTTGTTTTGGTTTGTTTGTTTGTTTGTTTTGGGTTTTTTGTTTATTTGTTGGTTTTGGTTTCTTTTTTTAACATGTACAAAGGTGCTTCAGTAGCCTAGTCCTTAAAGTATCCATAAGTAGAATTAACTAATAATTAACTAATTACGGGGTAGCCACTGAACATAATTAGGAAGAGGAAAGTAAATGATTCAGAAGAAATATTGTTTAGGTAAAGACAGTTTTGTGTCCCAGTGTTTTTTCAAATATTGAATATTAAAGGCTATTATTTTAAATGACTGTCGGATAAAAAATTAATGTATTTGATTCTGAGACTGAATCAAAGAACAGTAAGATTGTTATCTTCTTTTAGATCATTGGAAAAAAAGGACTAATGATATATCCTTGACATTTAAAAAAATAAAAGGAAAAAAGATCTTGAGTTTATAAAAAAGAAACAGGTTGAGGTTGACTTGTTTGGGTAGCTTATGTCAAAATTTCTATTAATTGTTGTAAGGATAGAAGTGATGTTACATAGACAGGAGAGAGACAGAAAGTTAAATGGATGATTCTGCAGTCGTGATGAATAAGATGCTACTACCAATAATTTTAAAGTCAATTCTTCAGGATAGTAGTGCCCAATGGCATTATAACCTCTTGACTTTTCATTCAAAAATTAATTTGTACTGACAAACAAACCAGTTTTTTAGTAATCTTGTATTATGAAGATAAACAATCAAATAGTATGAACAATTAACTTTACATCCTATCATAAACTGAGAAATAAGTTGATAAGAGATGAGATTATGCAATGTAGGCTCACATATCACACAATCATAGAGCGGCTGAGGTAAGAAGAGACCTCTGGATAACACCTAGCCTTGTCCCTGCTCAAAGCAGGGTCATCTAGAGCAGGTTTCTCAGCGCCATGTCCACTTGTGTTTTGAATATCACCTAAGACAGAGATGCCACAACCTCTCGGGGCAGCCTGGGCTGAGTATTCAACCACCCTCACAGTAAAAAAAGTATTTTCTTATATCTAAATGGAATTTGCTACACAGCAATCTGTGAAGGCAGTTTTGGTTTGGAGTCCTCACAACAAAAGGGGGAAAAAAATTGCTTGCAAATGAGCAAGCTCCCCTTTCTGAGGCAAATAGGGTCTCTGGAGCACAGGGTCTAAGCAAGCACTGATGTACCGTGCCTAGTTTACCCATTTTACTATGGGATGTAAAAATTTATAGAAAGAGGTTGAACCGTGTTGTGGGAGCATGACCAGCTCTTGTGAAGTAGAAAGCTCTTTGCAAAGAAGACCCCTAAAGGAGTCAGTTCCCTCCATGGGTGAAACAGCTCGCAGCATCAATGGGTATGGCAGTTTTTAACAAAAATAACTTGAGTTTCATTGAGCAAATTAAATACAAGATTCATAATGATATCGCATAATGCCACAAATAACCTGTCTTCAGGTTGCGGCTTGCTTTCTTGAGCAATGACGTTGGTTTCTGAGACTCAGGCAGCTCACCTTATCCAAAACACGGTGTAAAAAAATCACTTCACTGCCTTAATCCTACAAATAATAATAGGAATTGATATAGCAGTACAAGTGAACTCATCACTTCATGTATAAGTGCCTGAGAAAAGTGTCATCTCGACACCACTTAACATCTGAGAAGATAATTAAGGGAGGAGGGACTGGAAAGGGAATTAAAAATTTAAGTGGATAGAGCATTTAAAACCAATACATGTTCTGCTCTACTTGTTTATTTATTTGAAAGTTTTGTACTGTTCATTATTGCTTTAGCTATGTAGGAAGAAGTTTGGAATGTACAGACTGTTTTGAAAAGACACCATTAAGGGAATTTTAGGGGAAGAGCTGGTGGTATCACATAAATCAGCAAGCATGTAATAAATGAGAAATGGGTAAATAATTTCCACCAAATGTTTCTCTCCAGACAGAAAGGATTTCCCACCCCCTTCCCCCACGTCTATACAAGTGAAACTGAGATATGCCTGGATTTATATTCAAAGGTTACTGGGATTTTGTCCACAAAGAAAAAGCCTAAATGTGGTGCTTGGCTTTCAATGACAAGTTTAATTTTTACAGTGAAAATATCATTGAAAAAGTATTTTTTCTTCCAGTCTCCTTTAAAATTAACTATGATAATGTCCTTCTTTTCTATCCAACTCTATTTACAGACCTAATAGGCAATACTAGAGAATAAACTGAAAGCAAGAGAAAGGTGAATAGTAATAGTGATGATAGGCAAAGGTTGTGGTCACTCTGCTGTAAGAGGAAGATCTGGCGTTGTAGTCTGGATAAATTGTGCAAACCTATTAAGAAAGGCATAGAAGTCTGTGGGATGAGAAGAGTGTCTTGAAGGGAATATTTAAGCACCGTCACCATTGACAAACTGGTACAAATTGGAAAAAAAAAGAACGTGTTTAAATGGATCTGGATAAGAGCCTAGAGAAAGAATACTAAATGGAATAAAATGGAAAATAGCCCACTTCTGGAGGTAACTAAATGCTGTAAATGCAAGCTGGATTTTTGATGACAGGCTAATAAATCTATGGAACACCATATTCCTGAGATATTTTCACACTCTAAAAAACAATACAACAACAGTTAGAAGTGCTTTTAGACAGTTAAATGGGAAAGTGTGTGTGTAGTGTATTTTAGGCACACATTGCAAAGCATTGTGAATTATCTGAAATCTATCAAACTAAAACTGCTTGGAATGTTTGGTTGAATCATAGTCATTCATTACCATGGCCCTTCAAGTAACCAGCAGGGATGACAGTATAGAGTCATAGAATCCTTATGGTTGGAAGAGACCACTAAAATCATTGAGTCCAATCGTTAACCTAGCACTGCCAAGTCCACCACTAAACCACATCACTAAGAACCTCATTCACTCGTCTTTTAAACACCTCCAGGGATGGTGACTCCACCACTTCCCTGGGCAGCCTGTTCCAATGCCTGACAACCCTTTCCGGGAAGAACTTTTTTCTAATATCCCATCTGAACCTCTTCCAATGCAACTTGAGGCCATTTCCTCTTGTCCTATCACTTGCTACTTGGGGAAAGAGACCAACACCGTTCATGCTACAACCTCCTTTCAGGTAGTTGTAGACAGCGATAAGGTCTCCCCTCAACCTCCTTTTCTCAAGGCTAAACAGCCCCAGTTCCACCAGTCACTCCTCATAAGACTTGTGCCTCAGACCCTTCATGGTACCCATGAAGGTGGGTCAACATGCATTAGGCACAGCTTAGTAAATTTAGTCCAGATTTCCTGCCAGCCTTTGCAAGTTTATTACTACAACATATCCTTTGTTACACCTACTTCAATACACCTGCTGTATTACACCTGCTGTTTCTGTCTTGTGTAAGCTAATACTCATAGGGTATTCCAGCATGTTGTTATCTCACCTCTTATTACGTTGTAGGCATTACCTAATAGGTAATGGAACCTAATAGGTACCAACAGGCAGGTAATTAATCAATCAACTAGGCAATATGACCAATAGCTATCAAAATAATTTAATGTGTAATGAACATGGCAATGAACATATAGTGAAAAAGGTCATGTCAACAGGAGCTGTCAGGACCAGAGGTGAAGACAGATAATAGCAGAAAAGTAGCAGGACAGGTCACTGGACAATAGTTCTCCTAGGAGAGGAATTCTCACGGAAATAGTGTCTATGCATATACTAGAATTTGCTATCATGCTCGGAATCACAGGCTAATTGACGTGACAGCTCCAAATCTCCAAATCTTCCTTAGCTTTTAGATTTTTTTTTTTTTCTAAGGTGGGATTTTTTAAGCCGCAGGCTCATTGGCAGAATTACTTTAGTAAAAGTTGTCAGAAGATCTTCTTAAAGATCTTGTAAACCTATAACAATCTCCATTTATCTTGGGGGGGCATGCACAATGAGAAGGACATGTACAGCCTTCGCTGCAAAGATGATTTTATGGTTCATCTGGGAAATATTGCATAAGATCCCTATCTGGGCAAAAATTTTAATCACACCAAGAGTATGTTATGGCAACCTGAGAGCAACAAGTGGTTTCATGGTAAAAGAAACAAGTTTTCAAAATACTTTTAATCTAGAAAGAGAGCTAGCATGAAGCAGAGGTGTTTGTACCTGTTAAAAATGGCAGCCTGAATGAAAGAACAACTTTCACACTGAAGCTCTGAAGTCCTGTTTGTACTTTAGAAGTTGAAAGTATAGTTAAAAGATTCGTATATTCAGCTGCGGTTTCATTTGGATATGAATATGAATAAGAGAAAATGCTTCTTTTAATTTTTAAGCTATATACATTTGCATTAGGGATATCAGAGAAGTGCCTACTTTCTATTTCTCCACACAATCTGTCGTCTGGAACATGCAAATTACATGTGTAGACTGCCACAGCTAGTTGCTTATAATTGGGAATGAATATTATTTTTAAAGGGATGTGAAATTTGTGAATGAATTATTTTCATTTATTGACTGATAGAGAAGAGCTACAAATAATATTCCGTGGTGTGCAGATCAGGGTTACCAAATCATATGAGATCTCTTAAAGTCAAATACATCATGTGAGAATTTTTTTTTGCCCTTCTCTTGTTTTAACTTCCAAAGATGGAGCAGGAAAATAAAATTTTAACAGTTAAATAGAATGAGACAAAAAAATAGGTTGCTTTGACTTTCTCGTGGGAAAAAGTTGGAAAGTAGGAAAATAATATAAAAAAGAGTGGAAGTGTAAAGAAACATAGAGAAACACCTCACTGTCTTAATTTATTTCTATTACAAGGTTATGTAAACTTTTTGGAAGCATAAGGTGTAAATAAATAGTTTTCACCCTCATATTCTCCACATTTTTACTTCTTACAAAAAAAAAGATGAACAAAGTAAAAATTCCAAATGGTATTCCTCATTATATTTTTCTTTAAAGGTGAAAAAATAAATGTCTCAAACTCCACTAAATAGTTTTGTAAGGAAACATGGAAAAAAAAAAAAAGAAACAAACAAACAAACAAACAAACCCCCCCCCGAACCCAGCAAAACAAAACAAAACACAGAAAGCTAGTATTTGGTTGAAGTGTCCTCTCCAAATAACCAGGAATAACAACAGATATTCTGGAGAAAAACAGTTGACAGTCATGCTTATTGAAAAATAGCATTTGTAACAAGTATTTCTTTTACTTATTTTTTTTTTTTTTAAATTAAAACATAGTTCAGTTGGGCTTTTTTTTCCATGTGTTCTTAAGAATAGTTAGCATTTTCTGGGAAAACAAGAGAAAACAAAAACCCAAACAAACATACAAACAAAGCAGATGTTATATGTGAAGCTTACTTTTGCCAAAAATGCCTTCCTATTTACTTTGTTGTTACAATTTGAAAGAAGTGCCACTACATGCATTCAACTGTTCTCAAAGAGGTAGTTCTCCCTGAGTTTCCTTTGCATTACCTTATAATTCTTGGGTTTAATGGAACTCAGATGTTTGATGTGTACTTTTGGGACTCCCTGATTTGGTATTTTGGTGAAATAAATAAATAAATGGTATTGAGATCAGTAGAATAAGGAGAAGAATGAATAAAACCCATGTGTACTCATTTCATAAAGAAAGGGAAGGTTTCTGGGACTATAGCTAGAATATTTATAAATTATAACTGGAAGGGAAAACTGAAATTTCTTATAAGAATAAAAACAAACTAATGTATTTTGACCCAATAGCCATAGTGGTCTTCTTATGAATACACTGACAATTTGGTGAGCTTGTAACATTGAAATTCAGCTTTAGACAATGTAGATGAATCCAACCATATACATTACAGATAGATACATTTTAAAGACAAATATAAGAGTTACATTCTCATTGTTCTGGCTCTGATCATTGCAAAGTCCACAAAGTACACTTTGCTGTATAAGAGAAGCTATAGACTTAGGGAACAAAGGGATTGCCACTATGAAGAGAAGATATGAGATAGCAACATTATTGTTCATATGTGAAAATATGGGTCTGGTTTCCTATATCTAGCTACTATGCTTGTCTTTTTTTGGCTTGTGTTAGCAGGTTAGGTGGGATCTAGGGTAATCTACCTCTTATTATAACAACAGTTTTGATAAATGGATTTTTTTTCTTTTAACTCCTTTTTAAACTGATTTCAGAAGTTCTAAGAACGTAAATATCTTTCCTAATAACAATTTGCCTTTTTTTTTTCTTTTAGAAAATATGGAGATCAAATGTTTCCACTTTACTCTCACAGCTATTTGCCAAATATACAAATTTGTAAACTGTTTTGTACCCTAGAAAGTGTGTTTTCTGCTAAGTATTTTTCCTGAATATTTACAAAGTTGTTTTACTTATCTTTTCAATGTATACACAAACTCACAACACTTGGAGAATTTGCCATAGTAACACAATTCACTGAAGTAAAGAGCCACTGAAGAATTTATAACACTGCCTGCCTCAATCTGTTTTAGACCGTTAGGAATGAGTTTCAAAGGTAATGAGGGGATTTAACGCCATTTGACTTCAAAAACAGCCAGCAGATTGTTGGACTTCAGAATACAAGATTTAGTACAGTCTCATTTCATCTGAACCAGGGAGATCCATTACAGTCAAACAGATTTGAGATAGTTTGGTTTTCTTTTCTAGCAGAGCAGCAAAGATTGTTAACAATGTAGTACGTCATGACGAGTAAACGGAAGGTGAACTAAAACCAGAAAAAGCTCAATCTATATTGTATGCAGATTTCAAGGTCACCTGCAGGTCATACAGAGGCACATAATGCTGCCTTTACCCTTTCTGTTAATATTCTGATGGTTTGGGGATAAAGCCTGGCAGATATGTCAGCATGAACGGTTTTTGGGTTTTGATTTCAAGAAAGTGCCCTTGTGGGAGTCTGCACAAGAGTGAATTAATGGAAGAAGATGCTTGAAGATGTTAAAGCATTCTGTGTCTGCTTTTTGTAGTTGCAATTGAAAGGGTTGGTTATGACTTTCCTCAGTCAAAACCTCAGTACATGTATACGGTTTACATTTTCATTCCATTGGGAGAGTTTGTAGCTTACTGCAAAGCCATTTATCATCTAATCAGAATATTTTAAGATTAATTTAAAAGTAGAGTCTTGGATTTGCTTTTTCTGAAATGAACCAGTCATTTACTGTACTAGATTTTGAAGCTACAAAAACATGTGACGTTAACATATATGGATATGACGTACTGAAACACTATGATAATATTTCAAACAATGTATGCCTCTTCTAGAGCCAGAAAAAATATCTTTATATCCAAATACTTTACATACAGATATAGGGCATCATTTAAATTCAATATACTGTGTTTTATCTTATTTTCCATTAAGATGCAAACAACCTTTATTTTTTCCTTTCTCCTTAGGAAATATTTTCTATTATTCTCATATGTGCTTGTAAATCTGGTTGTGAAAATATTATTTTCAGATATATCCTGGGTTGTTGCCTTCTTACCCAGCTTCATATGTCTGCAGTTTATGTGTGTATATACTAGTTAGTAACCCAACGCTCTCTTCAAGGTCAATAGAAAGCAATATCCAATGATTCATCTGACCTATTTTAATCATCTATTTTAGGATGAGATGACTCATGCTTTGAAAGTGCCAATTTTACTCCACTCACTGTGAAAAAGTCTTGACAACTAGCTGACATGAAAATATCTGTACTGCTGATGTCTATATTTGTGATCTCATGAATGCTATTCTATGTGTCTATCTTCAGAGCTCTTTGATTTCCCCGTCCTTTATTTATGAAAATTCTAGTCATCCAATCAGTGAGTCAAAACAGTATTGTATAGTACTGCTGAATATGCATATACCACAATTACCAACTAGTTACTGCACATTTTAAACAATTTCTGTGAAAGAAATTCACATAGTGGGCTGGATTCTGCAAGTCATGTTGTTTCAGAGTGAAGTAGCTTCAGAAACAATTATTTTATCACTTGGTTAACGAATTTCATTCAGGATAAACTATTTTGGTAAGGGATATGATTGGTACTAATATATCTAAAAAGATACACCTCTCCCTTTTGTATGAATGGATGCAGTTATGTTATTGTAAAAGTATCTTCTATATGGAAAAAAATGTGTACATAAAGCCTCCACTGTTTTGATGAGTCTGAGGGGGTTTCTACCTTCTCACCCACACCTTAACAGAGAAAGCAGTGTTTTGTATGAAGCCTAACCCAAACACTAACCATATTTAATGTATGACAGGAATAAAAATTGTTTGACAATTTGTAAAAACTCTGTTCGTTAAACATCATGACAATTCGTTATACACAGTCAAAAGTGAAACATTACAGATGAACTGGCCTTCATCAGTATCCTCCTTCCTGCATTTAGTGATTGTGATCTTTAGTAAAACGATATCACTTGTCTTTTTGGAGATCCCTAGAGAGTTGAATTTTCATCAGGATCGTGGGAAACTAGTGCAAAGATTTCTAAACCTAACTTCTCACTCCGTGTATCAAAATCGTATATCTCAATGTTTCAGCTATTACTTAAACAAAACTTTGTCTGACAAGGTATCCCAGCTGTTTCTGTATTTTGGCTTTTATTAGATCAATTTATTCTTATAGTTTAAAAAAATCCCACATTTTGACGAGTACAGGAAACTGTCACTCCCTCAATATCAAAACTCAGTAACAGCTGAAACTCACTTCTGTATTTTGTTAAGCATAATCCCGGTGTTTAACAGTGCTAATCTCTACTGAAACATGTATTAGCATATGAGTACAGAGTTCGTGAAAGCAGTCATTGTCTCAGCTTCACTGCAAGTGTAACCAACCAACTATAAATTGATGATAGCTTCCAATTTTGCAGTGATTTAGAAGTATGATACAACGTTATAACATATATTCATTTTAGAAACAAGCAAATTTCCTTCTGTACCTTATTGTTTATTTTACAGGTCTAGTAGGTCGGTCTAGTCATGCCTGATTAAGAGAAAGCATATTTATTCATATTTTAGTAAAAATAAATAATGTTTTACAGGAGCTATCAATGCCCCAAACCAAGCCTGGCAGTGAGCAACATGGTTAGCAGGATAGGTGGAAGGGGTCTGGCCCTTCAGCCTGTGTCTTAGCAGGTGTGGATGCTTCACAATTATAGCCTTCTACACTGGTCAGCTGAATTTCACCATATGTCTGTATGAGCTGCCTTGGAATTCCTACCTTTGATTGTCTTAATTTAAGAAGTTAAATGTTTTACTAGATTTTCTGTCTTTTGGGCAAAATTCTGAAGAAAGGATTATCAAGAGCATCACCTTGCTGTAGGGTGGAACTGGATACAGTCTTTCATGTGCTAGCCTGTTACTGGATTTGTTATCTAATTCTTTGCTTTCATTACATGCAAAGGGCTTTTGAGCAATGTAGATGCATGGTTATCTTCTTGTATTGTTTTTAGAGCTTGGATCTGTGAAACTGCCTGTAGTTCTTGTCTTTCATGAGTTTTTACTACTGGCTAAATCCTGTAAGGAGCTAGGACGCTCTTAAGAAATGCTAAGCATATTCAAGGTCTATAAAAATCAGTGGAAATGAAGATCACTCACTGGATTATGGTATCATACAAAATCAGATCCTCAATGAGCCATGGGCTTTCCATTTAAATTAGATGCTTTTGTGAAACATATTTTCTTCTGCCTTATTTTAATAGATTTGGATGTGTGCAGAAAATGGATAACAGTATCATATATAAAATATATAGTCTGCATTATTTATCTTGATTTTCAGCGTGTAAATATTTAATCCCATGTTCTGTTTTTCTTATTTTTACTGAATAGCAGCTTAATTGATTTCGGCAGACATAAGATACAAGAAATTTAAAGGTGGCAAGGCTGCATCTTTAAGTCCTTTGTAATGATGAGTTAAAAAATTATACAGTTCAAAAGTACTCTTACTAAGGAAGAAATGCAAATATGTCTAAGAACTTACTTAATATCTGATTTTTGATGTTTTTCCCACCTTTAATTACCTTCTAATTTTCTAATTAATTTTAGAAGGAATACTTATGGGGATACCTATTTATTAGTGAATTTGACGATGTACAATTTTTCCTTGAGTGAACACCACAGAATATTTGAAAAAAACTGAACACAGAGTTATAAATAACAGCATGCCAGAATAAGAGTAAAATTTGATTTATAGTCATATAAAGATGTGCTTTATTTTTTTAGAGAATGTGTTCTCTAAAACTAAGATAGATGTCTGTAAAAAAAGTCACATTTTTTCTGTCAACTTAAAAGTTTTCAAAATGAGGAGTATGTTGCATATTTGTTCCCTATCATTTATTAGGATACACTGGGAATGTCAGAGGTTTGACATCAAAAGAAGTCAACTGTAGTAGCAGAAGCAGTGCTAAGTTTAAAAGGATAACCTTGTGCAAAGGGAGCGGTAGAGTATAGCTGAAGCCTTTCAAGAAGAAAGAGTTGGAAAATGATTCTCTGTCGATTCAAGTAGTGAATAGTGAAAAATATACGGACGCATAAACATAAAAACATATATATGCATGACTGTGCTTATTTCAGATACTGTTAACTTTATTGAAGATCATGTAATTATTTAGTGTGGGGGAATTTCTACCGTATCTCCAAGCAGAAAAGATAAACTATAAAGTTAGGTTGAAAAATATGGATGGAAAATTTGTGATAGTTGATAGCTGTTAAGGCTACCTGTAATGCCCTGTTCTACATTGACAGACTTTGATATATACACTTCCCTATTTAATTTCTCAAACCGCGTAATAGTATTAATTCTTAGAGGAGCTTTATTTTTTCCCTCACTAGTTGATCTTTTATTTAACTTTTATGTCCAGAATTCATCTGGTTATATGATGATACCTACACTTACACCAGTCATCTGTATCTGAAATAGGCAATTACCCTGTGTCATCCCTTAACATTTACAACTAGAAGTCTGATATCTCTTTATGATCAGAAACATGTTTTTGCATTTACATTTTGTGCCAAAAACTTCACATTTTCTTAACAGCTTTAGTCATGTACAGATTTACTCATTGTGTGCTTAAGAAAACTTTGCCCTACTGATGCTATGCACATATTTCAATTTTGAAAGAATTTTTTCCACTTGATTTCCTTTACATTGATGCTCTGAAATGCTGACAAATCTATCTCTTACACTTGGAATCAAACACAGAAGTAGCAGCAGAATAACTAAGCATCTGTAAATGTAGCTCCCTGCCCTTTGAAGAGATTTGCATTCACCCATGCAAATTCCTGGTAACTCAGTTGGCTTTTACACAGATGAAGCAGCCAATTACAGAACTGAGTCCCTCGAGAAATGTTAATTGCAAATTCTCTAGTACAATAGAATGCAACATCATTGGTGTCTGAAAAATATAAATTAGTTAAGACCCATTAGATTTAACTACTTGACTAAATTATTACAAAACATAATACCGTTCTTTTTCCATAATGCTGTAGCTATAATATATCAAGTTGAGATACTGATATCTGTTTTTTTGATGACTCATATTTCAATTAATTAAAAAAGTCAAAGTTTAATGAAAACCTGCACCAGTATTTTAGAGCAACAGATTGTAGCTGATTGCTTTTCTGTATTTTTTGCTTACAGCTATTCAAAAATGCAAGAGAATTTTTATTCTCTAACACTGTCTATCACTATTTCAGTCCTACGTGCACACTGTACCACACATATGAGAATTATTCTGGCCTCTTGATCAACATTGTGTGTTTGTTCCTTTTCTATTAAAAAGGTAATAGAAAAAAAATTAATTTCAATCTTCTCTCAAACAGTAATTTCACTCTTTATATGCTTCTCTAAGCAAAAAAATATATTACATTATTATCTTGATTGACAATTTACTGCAATGATTTTCTATTAATAAAGAAAATCAGCAAAACGCTATGCAGCAAGTTTCTAGATTAGAATTATTACTACATTGACTGAATATAGCAAATTATTAAGCAATTAAGTCACTTATTTGTTAGAGGTGATTCCATTAGTAAATGCCGCTCAGGAAAAACAAAGAAATCTTGTTGTTCAACCTAACTATAGAATTAAATGGAATTTGTTCCTCAGCTTGTAAGATAGTCTCCCCAAATATGGTCTGATCTCTTTAATAGACTGACTGTTTTTTACATTTTGGCAACTGCCATAAAGCATCTGGAGCAAAAATGTGTATGTTGCTAGAATTTGCATTTTTACCTACTTTGAATAGTTTGTCTGTTAAGAGTCCATTTCTGCTTCTGTGGCTTTTTCATGACATTTTAATGGGTGAAGAGCAGGCAGATAAGACCAAGCACGATAAAGCAGTTATTCCTCATTTCTGTTGGCTAAAGGCAGCAAGTCCTTGCTAAGAGACTTTTGTAAAGAAATCAGTCCACTTACTTTTTATTCCATACAGCTGGTAGTTTGACCCCAACTCCATGCCCTAGAGCTCCATGCCAAAGCATCAGTGCATGCAGAGCACTCACAATGTTTTTCCCTTCCTCATGAACAATAACGAACATCTGTTAGGGCTTTGATGTCAATTTTGGATAGTCTCTTTACTAGGCTTGCAGAGTGATGTTCATCTGTCAACGTGAAAATTAAGTGCTCATAAAACCAGTGATCCCATCCTTGAAAACAGTAAAGCATCCCTTGGATATCATCACTGCCCAACGTTGTTGATCATTACACATTGCTGGCATGTCTACTGACTCTTCAAGAGGACACAGAGCAGTTTGATGACCTCCACCTTCCTCTGTGTATGATACTTGATTTTTCTCTTACTCTTTCTCCACCTGATTAAAAATATGGACCCATGAGCAGAATCTTTTATGTGTAGGGTACATGATGTCAAGATGAAGTGTGAACAGTTCCTTTATGTTTGCTAAAAAATCAAGGGAAATGTCCTGCTCCATGGAAGTGGGTCCTACACAGGGCCTATACAAGGGATATAGAATGTAGAAGGACAGGCTGCTTTTACAGAGAGTGAAATGGGCTTGAATAGTCCATGATATTTGTATTATTTTTTCACAACTACAGATGACAGTCAGTGAAAGCAACCAGAAATAATATCTGAGAAGACATATGGATGGAGAGTGCACGACCACCTTAGGCCCTGCAGAAAGACAACTGAAGCACTGGATATGCTTTTTTTTTTTCTTTTTTAAATCTGAAACCTCCACTGAATAAAGAATTTGCTGTATTTAGAACAGTCAAATCCCTCCTCTGGACTCTTTGTCTGTAAATTGCGTATCAGACAAGAAAAGAAAATCAGCAGAAGAAAAGGAAAGCAATAAAAATAAATTTTCAGTGTTGTTATACATCTTTTGAAAGGGCATACAATACAAAATATAAAAGATCAAGTTAACACCTAATGTTGCTGTTGGGAGCTGCATAGTTCCTTCTTTCTCCCTTTGTTTTTGCGTATATCAAATTAGTGTAAAATCTTCCAGACCACAGATTTATCTTGTATTTGTATTTCATGCACTTACTTTAAAATAAAAGTCTGGATTCATGAATACTGGAAACTGCTTGAGTAGTTTGAAGAAACCTTAATTTTATTTCCTTGGAGAAGCAAGAATGTTTAATTCTCTTTGATTCATGGGATCCCATTCTTAGAGATGACCTTAAGTAACGGGAAGGTACATGACCATCTGCTAAAAATCGTTGTGAGTTATATTTGGAAAAAGACACACAATTCTGCAAAGAAGCAGAACAAGCGAAATTGCAAATGCAGAATTTCAGAAATGAGAAAAATCAAGAAAGAATGAAGGAGGTTATTGCACAACAGAACATGCTGAGATCAGTAGAGAAAAGCACCTGGAATGGAGCACCACAGAGGCCAACCTAAGCAAGTATGTAAAAAGAAATCAACCTGCAGACAGAATCCACCCAGCAGAACTACCCATAATTACAACTTTTGTTCTTGCTACCATCTTTTGCACTTGCTCAGGGTGCTGGCTTCCTTGTAGGCTGAGTTTAGGAGAGGAACTGGTTGCTGCTGTGCTAACCAGTAATCTTAACAGAGGATACTGAGGCAAAAGATGCAGTAAAAAGCAGTGAGCCCCATTCAATTTCTTTTTCCTGCACTGGTGGCAAAGCACTCAGGGTACCCTGAAGGAGCAGGACCAGCAAAGAAGTAGAAGAGCACAAAAACACGCCAAACAATTTTCTGGGCACAGGCGATAAAGGGTCAAGTGATCCTTTTAGCACACATCTTTAACTGATAAGCTATTGTGTTCTCCTGGGAAGAAAGTGAAGCCAGATAAAAATAAAGAAAGAAGCTTTTTTCACAGAATTTGGGTTGTGTTTTCCACTCAAAATTGTCAATTATGTTTATTACTCCTTAGACTAAGTGGGAACTCATGCAGGCAGTCTCTTCCTTGTGTTAGTTGCTCTACAAACAATTCCAAAACATTCTCACTGGCCCACATTCCTTAGAAACATACTACAAAGGCAAAACAACTCCTTTAGCTTATGTTGTCATCTGTCCCCTACAGCAAAGTATAGGCTGCTGGCTCCTGTATTGGAATAGGGGTCTCTTGGACTGTGACATGTCTAACAGGAGTAAAGGCAAAATGCAAAATCTCTCTCTTATTGCCAGCCCTTGCAGTGTACTTAGACCCAGATAAATAAGTGATGCTAACTTTGCATCCTTGTTTCCAAGAATCAGAGAAACATTGCAGGTAGGTTCTCCTCCTAACCACTTAAGAAGATGATACGTTATGGCCTTATTCCATAATGGTGTTGTCCTTTTTCTTGTGCTTTTCCTCCAAGCATAAAAAGAAATTGGGAAAAAAAAGGCGAGGGGGAAGGCTGACCAGGAGAGAAGCTGCAAATCTGTGCCTCTTACTTTCCAGACTCTTACAGTTTTGATATGAAACTTCTGAAAGTCATGACCATTTCAGTTCTGCACATCAAGCAAAGATATAAATACCTAAACTGCTTCTCCCAGTGTGATACGGTGGAGGTAAAAAAGTTAAAGAAGCAGAGGGATGAAGAGCTTGAGCATACGACTATCTAAACACAAAAATAGCATAGCCATGCTGGATCAGAGGGCAAATACAAATTAGAATGAAATGGTGAACCTTTCCCCTCTCGATGCAGGAATTCCACCACTCAGATACTGTTAGCATTTATATTCATGTCCAAAGCTCTGCAAATGGATTAAGTGTATCAAGTTTGCTCTCCAGCACTTTGACCAAAGGCAGCCTTGACTGAAGCAGAGTCACGGCTTATTTAGTGCAGTTCATCATCTCTGTTTCCATGGATTCTTCTGTTCACACTATGAGTGCTGCAATGACCAGTATTACACAGTTAATACAAAACCTTGTCACAGAACTGATGCAGGTATAATCACTTTCAGAAGTGAACAGTGAATCTATGTGGCCCAGCTTTAGGTGACTGACTTAGATTTAAGGACCACTGAAGCTCATAGGACCTAGGTATGCCAATAGGAAAGCCTGTTGATTACATTTCTATTTTACGAGAATGCTATGCAGATGACACTCAGCTGTTTCGTAAAAGTTTTACAGTGTGGTACAGTAGTCAAGAATGCAGCACTTCTTACAAAAGCCAACTCTATCCATTGCTTTTCCCCAGGAGGAACTCCACCAGGTTGAAAAAAATCTCTTTATGCAGTTTAATTAGAGGTTTACTCTGACAGTCCTAGATAATTAAAATTCATTGCTAATTGCTACTTGAACAAAATGAACTATTTACAGGTTTTCATTCTTGAAGGACGTAAGAACATTGTAGCTATCTGCTCAGATTTTATTCCTAAAAAATGCTTGATTGAGGTCTTGCACAACATTTAACCATGCATTTTAATGTAAATATAATTGCAGTTCTAGACTTCGAAGGCTTAATCTCAAGAACATTTAATGTAACAAAATACTGTTAAGGTAGAATTAGTACCACCTAACTTCAGCTATGTGAAAGTTTTGTATCTAGTAAAGTTAGTCTTGAGGTTCTTTCTATAATCAATGGTAACAGACAGACAAGTCCAAAGTCTATTAGTCTTGGCTGTCATAGACATCTTAAGCTGGGAAATGCTTATCTGACAGTTGACTCCAAAGGGAGTCTAGATAATGAACTTAGACTTGATGGCCAACTCCTGTAAAGCTAAGTGAGGTGAATCTCATCTTTCATTTTCAGATAATAACAGATGCAATCATTACAGTAGCTCCATTTTCACAA
This sequence comes from Pampusana beccarii, assembly GCA_013399365.1. Lineage (NCBI taxonomy): Eukaryota > Metazoa > Chordata > Aves > Columbiformes > Columbidae > Pampusana > Pampusana beccarii. The sequence continues at coordinate 378,114 of VWYH01007993.1, read as the reverse complement.
ACACCCACACTTCATTACAAGACAAAGGCATAAGCATGATATTATTAACATAATTATTCTTGAGAAAACATAGCTATGCACTTAATATAAATAGGAGCAGTTTATTTTCCCATAATTTTTTTAACTGCAGCCTTTAATGTACTTGACTATTCCTCCTTCTGACATGACAATTTTATGTATTACTTCTTCTCTGCCTGAAACATTACTTGTTCCTGGTTTTCATTATGTCCTTCACCTCTATTTGTGCTCTTGTTAGTCCGTTTTGCTTCCTCCCTTAAGAACAAGGATACACCTTTCCATGATCCACTGTATGTCCAGAATTTGTACTTTCTATTCTTCATAGTGCTGCTTTGTAAGTTATCATTGTCAATAAAACATCATCAAAAACACTTTGGGTGAAATCCTGGTTTGCTGTGGAAGCCACTTGAAAAATTCCCAAGTCTTCAATGGGACAAGATGTCCCCATTTGTGAAAAGATAATTTTGAAACATTTAGCCTTCTACAACTCACTCACCCAGTCTAAAATTCTCTTTAGAACAACTAAAGCATGAAGAAAATAGGTAATGTAGGCATTACTGCAAGGTATATAATACAAATCTTTTTCTTTCTTCTATTTCCCATCAGCAAAGAATTTAGCAGTTTGTCATGAGCAACAAACACTGAGTTTAGGTTATTGCAGTAGTTTTCTTTCAAAATGATGTGGTAGATAATCACTTTCACAGCGTAGCTGGATTTCAGATAATCATCTCCTTTAAATTAATCAAGGCCTGGCTGGTCTCAGTACTTACTCCATGATATAGTTAATAGTCTGTAGTGGTGCATTTATAGTACATCCAGATCAGACTTGGGGCAGCATGATGCTACCTGGAGCACTCAAAATTTCACCCATTTGTCGGAGCTTAACTCAAACAGGAAAAGGACATCGGTTGTGCAATTGGTTACTCTGATAATGAGCATTTTGGTGGTTTAAACAGCAAAATATAAATTATTACCTGGTTAGTACCTTCTTTGTTCCTAAACAAGTCTAAGTACATAATATCAAAGTTTTCTTATTCACATATTTCATGTTTCGCTCTGAATGTCCTTTGTTACATATTGCATAAATGTTTACTTTTAAAACAAAGTCACCTGCTGTAGCAGGGTGGGGACGTGAATTTGGAATATGCCATTTTAGGGCAAATGCATCTATTATTGTCACATTTTTGTGGCATCATTAATAAAGTTTGTCACAATAATGTGCTTTATTTTTGTGTGAACCACAGGATCTGGAACTGGATGTCATACTAGGGCTGCTACAGAAGACAATAATCCCAATCTGTAGGAAGTCCTGAAGAGGTTGCTTCTTGATAATTTAGTCTGCCTCAGAAGGGTTACATTATTACAGGTATTGGCAGATATTCATGATCATTCTAGTGGTTCTGAAACAACTTTGCATATGATCTCATAGTGATCTGATGATTTGAATAGGATTTTTTTCTCCTGGCATGCAGTATTTTTTCTCTAGCTGTTGATAACAATATGACTGAAGATACAAACCTTGTGTGGTTTTTTGTACATTTCAGTCTTTAACATTGTATCAAACATGCTCTCTGATAGAATCATACAGAAAATGTGTCTTCTTATTAACGTGAACTCTAAAAAAAGTGCCTGCCTTCTTCTTGCACAGCTCAGTTTTCTACTGAACAAGCTGACTTTCTCATAAGGGGATTAATGGAACTGAACTTCTTATTAACTCTCACTATGCTGCTACTCTCAGGAGAGAGGCAGCTGACACTCCCAAGTGTAAATGATACATGGCAGACCCCAGAAAGAGCATTTAAAATATTATGTAAAAGTGATAGAAATACTTTTCCTGTTACTTGACAGATTTCTTTCTGTCTGTTGTAGCAGTGGTAAGTCTCTCCTATTGTCTCATTTTTCCAGTTTGGTCGAAAAAGGATACCTTTGGTTGAGAAGGGTTAAAATAAAGTGAAAAATGGAGAATAAGATATTGGGAAGTCACACCAGATCATCCTTATCCAATAAAATTAACAGACCATGAAGATCAGATCAGATTAGAATTCATAGTTTAAATGATTGCATTGAAAAAAGTGAATTGTAATCTTGTTTTTTAATTGTAGGCCAAAGTAGTTGAACATTTTATGGTAATATATCATTGAAATAATGAAGGGCAACACCAGAAGCTTAGGAGAATACTGAGAACACTTGTGAATCATAAAAGGTAGTTGGTGTCTTCTTTGCCTATTTTCTCTTTCTTTCTTTTTTTCTTCTAGCTCACACAAAAGAGCCTGCAATCTATTAGAAAGCAGAAGTCCAGGAATCTCCTAGGGATGTGGAAAATTGCAAGAAAAATGTTTATACTGGTACGAAAGCAGTGGAAATGTGAATACAGGAGCACGAAATACCAGCAGGATGAGGGCTATAAATTGGCTGACACCTGTAGCAGCAGACCATCAAGATTGTAGCACACATCTATGTGCAGTTTCTCAGGACAACCAGATTTGAAACAGAGATGCTGAGTAAATCCTGATGAGGTGGGACAGGACTGAGAGATTAATCACTGTTGGCTCCTGAAGTGTCAATGAGATGCATCCCAAACTGACACCCTCCTAAAAGAAACCCAGTAAGTGTAGGGATAGATTTGAAAACTGGTGCCACTTAGAGAGGAAAACCAGCACTTCTAGTAGGTTCATCCCATTCTTGACACAGTTCTGAAACAGTTCAGATGACCGCAACCACCAGACCACAGAATCAAGTCTGTTATGGTAGCTGTCCGCAACATATTGTTTACAACCAAATTTAGAAGTCTAAATGTAGGGAAGCACTTAAAAATTCTACAAAATTACATAGAACTGTGTCTCATACTCCCTGAGATGTCCACATGGAGCTGCCACAATGACAGAGTACCTATGGGAGGTCTTTGAAGCAGCCTCTTGGGACCCAGGCAGATACCCTGGGATACCTGAAGTGCACTGCAGACATCACTTCAAGCACATTAATTAATTTGTACAGAAAGTGCTCAGTTCCTACAAAATAAATGCCCAGTGTCGTTTGGGAGGTCTCCACAGTGCCCGAGACCCCCAGGCAGAACAGACCACCACGGGGCTGTGTTCACACCAGCCCTGCCCTGCTCCCATGCAGCGGCTACAGCCCAGGTGAGGCTCCTCACAGCACCTGAGGTGACACTGCAGAGCCTGTTTCCAGACACCTGGACCTGCTCTGTGCAGCCAGGTGTGAGACAGCCATCCATGCATGGGGACAGCGGACTTCCAGGTGTTATGACAGAGATTAAAATGAACATGGCCACCACGTTACCAGGGGTTCCAGGGCTGATGGAAGGCCCAGCTTTTGACTGCCCAGGGAAAAAGGGCCATCACTTTTATATCCTCAGCCACACAGACAGAGAGATTCGCTGGCTTCTAAAAGGACACTAAGTTAAGGCATCAAGATTTTGGCAGAGCCCTGAGGTGGAGTTTCTCATGGTGGGTGGAAGTTTTTTATTTGTTTTTTATTCTCCTGCCTTTCACAGCCACAGGCCCAGACAGTCCCATGGCCAAACCATGGTGTGCTCCCATCCCCTCCCTGCACAGCTGCTCAGCCAGAGATGTCTGCAGCTTTTGACAAAGCCATTGACCTAAGGACAAGGCAGCACACACAGCCCCAGGCTGCACTGCGCCAGGCCCCACAGGCAGCTGGAGGCTCCTCACAGCCCTGGACCAGGGAGCTCAGCGCCCTCTCTGTCTGAAACCGACCTTGAAATAAAATGTTCTGATTCATGAGCCGTTGGCTGGTTCTTCTGGTTTGTGTGGCCTTTTGGGGAAACTTCCTGTGTCTTTTCCTTATTGACCTTATTACATTGAACTACTAGATCTTTATGTATGTGTAAAGATATATATATATATATGTATCTTTATATATACACAAAGTGTACCTGTATCTTTCTTATGGGAAGGGAGGAGCTAATCAGAGGCTGCTCTGAGATTGGGAGGTATGATGGTTTCAAAACACGGACACCAGCCAATCACATATGAAAACATGTGGGGTGTGAGCCAAGAGCCACGTCCTTGGGTCCGTGAGCTGAGGCAGGAGGCAGAGTTCAGCCTGTGGTACATGGGCTCCGTGCAAACCTCACCATGAGGCCATTTGTTGTCAAGTGCTCAGCTGGGATGTTCTGCATTCTGATTCTGGGAATTTTCACCTGAGGCCATCAAAGGAAAACATATCTGTCTTACCTCTTTTATGACAGAAAAGATCCATTATCCTTTTCTATTTGGAAATTATTGATTTAAATATTTTCATATAGTGCATCAAATCCAGGGCAGAATTTTCCAAAGATTTTTCCAATAATTCATGATCAAGATTTTCTTTGAAACTCCTCACATTCTTAGAAAATCATAAATCTAAGTCAATCATGATAAGGCAATACTGATATCTTAGTAGAATCTTGGTAACTTCTCCAAGTATGGTAGAATCTAAGTTTTATCAAAATATTTTAGCCAATTTTTTATGATTCAGATGTCTCTGGGGTAAACTATGTCATGACAGCTGGCACAGCGTTCTTTTAATTCCTGCATAGTGGAATCCCATTCGCTGTCTATTTTTTTTTTATTATTTGAATAATTGAGATTATTAATCAGATAATACAAAACAACTAATGCACAGAATTAGAATACTGTCTTTATGAGGCTCAGAGCCCTAAACCTGTTGGCAAGTTGACATCTATGGTATCGTTTCAAATCATCTTGCCTTGATTTTTTAAGGCAGACCTCTCCCAGAAATGCCAATGCATATAAAGGAAGTGCATAATAGTCATGTTTTGCAAAGCCAAGTGTGACATCCTCGTGTTACTCAGAAAGTGTTGAGAAAAGCTACTCATTTAACGTAAGAAGGGTATTATAAAACTATCTGCCCTGATGAATAGTAGTCATGTTGCAACACGTATCACTTGGAGCTGTTGAAGTAACGCTAGGACAGGTGCAGTGTAGAGCTCAGTGGATTAGGCTGTACCATGTAAAACGGAAAGCTACCTTGCCTCAGTTTGTCACCCAAGGACAAAAAGAGTGCAAAGAGAGTTGTGAATTCACTTTGAAACAAAGTCCTTCCTCAGAGTTGAAACCTGATTCAAATCCCATACAGTTCAGGGTTGAGTTACTGCTCATGAGTGACGATTTACTGACCTGTGATGCGTAAGGTACCGAAAGCACTCAAATAATATTCAGCTCAATTACTTTTTAAAAACCATGAAATCAAGTCACTTAATCACATTAGGAATTCCTCATCACTCAGTTTCAATTTCCCACTATGGTCTGTAAAGTTGATGTGGTGTATTTCTGTGGTACCAAGCTGGGGTTTTTCAGTCTTTGTGTGACATCTGAACCTATTTTCCCTTACTGCTGAATAATATTTTCATATTTTACTATCCTACTTGTACTAAATGCCTCAATAGGTGTACAGGTCTTCTTCACAGACCATTGAGTGCTTGTGAGTCAAATCATAAACTCTGAAGTCTGTGTTTGGTTTTTTTTGCAAAACGTTTCAGTGGACCACGTCTTTTATGACCAAGCACAGTACAAGTGCTCATTTTTGTGGGTTGTGCTAGGGACCCTGAATGTATTGCATCATGTGTCTGCTAGAAGTATTGGTAAACAGCACAGAATGGACTAAGCGGTCATTAGAGGTAAGACTCGCCTCATCACTTTTCAGTATGTACAATGTAAATTTCTCACCCTCTGAAGTTGTCTTCCTTTTTAGCCAGTGGAGAGAAGCAGGTGCTTTTAGGTATCATTCGTTTGAACAGCTTCGGACATTGATTTAGGGTGAAATGAAGAGCTTTATTATTATTATTATTATTATTATTATTAGAGTAGGGTGGTGAGAAACAAAGACGAAACTAAAACTACCTCCCCCTTTTTTTCAAGCTCAACTTCAGCTGGATGCTTTCACCTCCTCCCCACTGTGAGTGGTACAGGGGGATGAGACATGGGGCTTGTGATCAGTCCATAACAGCCTCTCACTGCCGTTCTTTCCCCCACACACTTTCCCTTGCTTCTGCATGGGTCCTTCTCAGGCTACAGTTCCTTCAGGACAAACCTGCTTCATCATGAGATTTCCATAGGCCATACCCTTCAGGATATATCCACCTGCTCCAAAGCCTGGAGTCCTCCATGCACTGCAGTGTGGGTATCTGCTACAGCATGGTCCTCCATGGGCTGCAGGGGAATATCTGCCTGGAACACCTCCTCTCACTTCTTCTTCTGACCTTGTTGTTACCATTGCTCTTTTCATTCTTTCTTTATCCTCCTCACTTGCCTGTGTGGTGCTTTGCCCTTTCTTAAATACATTTTCCCAGAGGTGCCACCAGTTTGGCTGATTGGTTAAACAGTGTCTGTTGGTTGGTCCATTGGAGCCAGCTGGGACTGGCTGTATCCAGCACAGGGCAGCCCTTGAAGTCTTCTCACAGAGACCACCTCTGAAGCCCTTCATTGCCATCACCTTGGCATGAACACCCAATACTGAGAGCAGTGTATAGTTATAGTGCTTTCAATGACAGTCAGAAAGGCAAAGAAAGGCAAAGGCAGAAAGGAAATTGAGCTCAAGAGTCTCTGGAGAAGGGCCTAGGCACATGGTCACATTTACCCTTACGGTAACATTTGGGACAATTTTTTTCTTGCTCCCACCTTCGGTGCTGCGCTACTTCCTGCTCTGGTCCTGTGAAGAATTGTTCCTGCATATTGCAGCAATTCTTTGCTGCTAAGCTTACAGTTTTGGAAGACCTGGACCTCCAGGATGCTACAAGCCAGACAGGAGAGATCATTTTCAGCAGTGGAATGGGATATGTGACTAGTTAAAATGTGAGAAAGTATTTGGGACTATGACAGGGCATGTAGATAAATGTGTGAAACAGTACAGAGAAGAAGAAAGCTAGGACACTGTTACAGTCCTCTAACAGGAAACAATTTGAGTATACCATCAGCTCAAACACTGCAATCACATAGACAAGTCCATGATAAAGTGGTATGAATTACTCATACTTCGGGATACCCTTTACAAGCAATCTTAACCTGTAGAGACACTGCTGTAGACATCAGAGAAAAACCAATCAGCAGCAGTTTCTTGGTTCAGTTTGCCCAGATACCTAATGGTATGTTATGTAAAGTTCCGTGTTTTACAAAGAAAGAATTGTAATTTTTCTCCACTACTGCAAAAACTCCCAGGAACATGTAATTTCTTATAGTATGAGGATCGCATTGTACAATGGCCTAAGTTATAACATATTTGCATGTTATTTTACAAGCAAAGTTTAGCTTGCTCCAACTAGCAGAAATCCATGTGATAAAGCTCTAAGTCCTGATGACAGTGAGAAAGATTTAGCCCAGTTTCAGTTCATATAAAACCAGTCAGTTATGACTATGTCTCTACTAGAAATGCAATATTGCCAGGGCAAGCCCAGGGCAGAGGAGCTGATGGTGTAATCATCCATATTGTATGGCTGTTAGCACACTTACTGGTACAGTTTTGGCCTGCAATAGCTAGTGGTCTCCCAAGCAATTCCCTGGCTCAGCCCGAAGGTGAGCATGGGTCAGGAACCATTCCTAGGCAGCTTAAGTGCAGCCTCCTTCTGAAGCTGGGTGAGATGTTCTGCGTTTCAAAGCACAATATGTGACATCCCACCTGACTCAAGGCTGGAGAGTGATCCCTGGTGGGGACTAATACAACTATATTTGTTCAGAAGATAGAAGCTGTGTGTGCTTCCAAAGTGCTGTGTCAACACATTGTTGCCTTAAGCTATTGGTAAGTGAACATACCTGCACAATTCAGGCAGCTTAGGTCTCATGGAAGCACAGCCGTGCCAGTGGGGTGCTGAGTCTAGAACAATTACCTGGGTCATATGTGATTACTGCGCTATGTTGGTGTGGTGACCATGCCCCTGTTCCTGGAGCTAGCTTGGTTGGCATTTAGCTCAGGAGCAGTGTGGGTTGTGTTCCATGCTGCCAGGTAGGATGCCCGAAGTGCTACAGCAGTTCTCAGAAACCACAGGAGTGAAAACACTATGTGAGCTAAATAGTTCTTCCTTGATCCCAGAAATTCAAGCAGAAACGTTTAGTCAGCTTTGGTTGGGCAAAACAGACTCCGTCTCCACAAGCCACTCTGCTGGTATGTGCTTCCAGCACCATTAAGCCCTGGTTTTGTGATTTTCAGTGTGGAATTAGCAGATAATTTAAAATTCCCAGGTAAATTTTTGATAAATGCAATAGGACTGCTGTTATATTAGTGGTGTTTGGGGGTTTTTGTCATTTTTTTTTTTGGTATATTTGTTTGTTTGTTTTATGGGGTTTTTTATTTGTTTTGTTTTGGGTTTTTTGTGGTATTGTTTTTTGTTGTTGTTTTGTTTTGTTTTGTTTCTTTTAATACTCTCTGGAAGACTGCAGTATTAAACTTAGAAGAGTTCTCATCTTCTTCAGGAACTGAGTTGTGAGCTATTTTAGCTTGTATTATCATGAAAAACGTATTGGTCACAGTATTAAATTGTCCTCAGTTGACCTTTCAGACCTGAGACACTTGGTCGGTCTCCTTCAGAATGTGCTGGATTCACTTAGATACAGTTACCTTTCTCTTTATATGTATGAAAAACATCATTTGACTTCATGAATCACTGTAATTTTACAAAACATACAGAAATTCTGTTTCCTCAGATAAAGATGGAGGGTAATTACAGAAATTCTGTCTCCTGGGGAAGACATTTGTATTCTTGATTCTCTTAAGAACATGGGAAAAATCCTTTGAGAATAGCCTCTTAGATATTCCCCATCATTGTTCCCTGGGAGGAAATGCAGTTTGCTCCGTGTAAATAAAATGCTGTGTGTCCTGACTCCAATTCAAATGTCCCTCAGGAATCATAGAAGGTTCAAGCCATACATCTAGAAATCTATACCTTATTGCTGGCCGTGTTGTCATGGTTACTCTCTTTTTCTATTAGTATCATGACAATGGCTCTCGAGACAGAGAGTGCTTCATAGTATCTTCCCAAAAGGTCAGCACTGCTCTTGGTAGTATAGTGTCTGGAAACCATGTTCGTCAGTTGTCCTCGCTTCAGTGAAGTGTGGTGGTGCACAGCAGAGCTTGCTTGGGAAACTCACTGTAAGTGCAATTTTCATTTTTCATCTTGCAAGCCACACTCCTTGAAAAATCCAGTGTTTTCCCTTACTTATGTGTGACACTTGGATAGAAGGACTTCTGTGGCTGAAAAGAAAGCCAGAGAAGTTCACCTTCTGCCATTGTTACATATTTAGCAAAATCATACTGGTCAGGGTTTTATGCCTTTCTCCTGTTCAGGGTCAAAATGTAAGGGAAATGGCCTAATGCTGAAATAATTTCTTCAGCTCTGGTGAATGTATTAAAAGAAAATAAGCATAATTAGCCATCTTTTACATAATGAGATATTCAGATGTGCCTCCCTCAGCAGCATTTGAATAGAGTATATTTCTAATTAGCTAAGTCAGAACCTTTCTATGAATGCATACCAACTAAATCAAAATGAGAGATGATGGATTTCTCTCAAATATGCATGTTTAATTTTCAGTGTTGACATTCTAATCTAATAGATAAACCCTGATTCAAAGTCTGCCAAAGGGTTTTTTAAAGATGTTATTCAGTATGTTTTGAGTCAGTCTTATAACATGCTTTACTGGCAGATATGAGAGGGTGAATATATCAAGTAAAGCTAGCATGCAAGCAAGAAATTTCCAAGCATTAGATACAAAGATATTCAGGGAAATAAATAGTGGTCACAGAATCATGGAATGGTTAGGGGTGGATGGGACCTCTGCAGATCACCTAGTCCAACCGACCTGCTAAAGCAGGTTCACCTAGAGCAGATTGCACAGGAATGTGTCCAGGCAGGTTTTGAATGTCTCCAGAGAAGGAGACTCCACAACCTCTCTGAGCAGCCTGTTCCAGTGCTCTGGCACCCTCAAGGTAAAGAAGTTTCTTCCCATGTTTAGATGAAACCTTCTATACTTCAATCTGTGCCTATTGCTCCTCATCCTATTGCTAGGCAGCACTGAAAGGAGTCTGGTCCCATCCTCCTGACATCCACCCTTGAGATATTTATAAACATTGATGAGATCCCCTCTCAGCCTTCTCTTCTGCAGGCTGAATAGACCCAGCTTTCTCAAGTCTCCCTTCATAAGAAAAGTGCTCCAGACCCCTAACCATCTTCATAGATCTCCACTGGACACCCTCCAGTAATTTCTTGTCCTTCTTAACCTGGGGAGCCCAGATGCAGCCTCTCCAGTGCAGAGTAGAGAGGGAAGATAACCTACCTCGACCTGCTGGCCACAGTCTTCTTAATGCACCCTAGGATATCACTGGTGTTCTTGGCCACAAGGGCACATTTTTGGCTCATGGTCAACCTGTTGTCAACCAGAACTCCCAAGTCTCTCTCCGCAGTGCTGCTTTTCAGCAGGTCCACCCCTAACCTATACTGGTGCCTGGGGTTATTCCTCCCCAGTTGCAGGACCCTACACTTGCCCTTGTTGAACTTCATCACTTTCTTCTCTGCCCAGTCCTCCAGCCTGTCCAGGTCTCACTGAATGTCAGCGCAGCCTTCTGGTGTGTCAACCCTTCCTCCCAGCTTGGTATCATCAGCAAACTTGCTGAGAGTGCCCTCAGTCTCTTCATCCAGCTCATTGCTGAACAGATTGAACAGGACTGGACTGAATAATGAGCCCCGGAGAACCCCACTAACTACAGACCTCCATCTAGACTTTGCACCATTGACGACAATCCTCTGAACTCTGCCATCCAGCTAGTTCACGATCCATCTCACTGTGTGTTCATCTAGCCCACACCTCTTGAGCTTGCCTATGAAGATGTTGTGAGAGATGGTGTCAAGATCCTTGCTGAAGTCAAGGTGGACAACATCCACTGCTCTTACCTCATCTACTCAGTCAGTCATACTGTCATAGAAGGCTATCAGATTGGTCAAACATGATTTCCCTTTGGTGAACCCATGCTGACTACTCCTGATAACCTTCTTTTCCTCCACATGCTTGGATATGACTTCCAGAAACCGTTACCTTTCCATGGATGGAGATGACGCATGTATTTTCCTGAGTCATCCTTCTTGCCCTTTTGAAGACTGGCATGACGTTGGCTTTCTGCCAGTCGTCAGGCACTTCTCCTGTTTTCCACAGCCTTTTCAAGATGATGGGGAGTGGCTTAGCAATGACATCTGCCAGCTTTTTCAACACTTGTGGGTGCACCTCATCGGTATCCATGGATTTGTGGATGTGCAGTTTATCTATACGATCTCTAACCGGATCCTCCTCAACCAAGGGAAAGTCTTCCTTTTGCCAGGCTTTCTCTCAGGTCTGGGATACCTGAGGGCAAGTCTTGGCAGTAAAAATAGAAGCAAAGAAGGCATTAAATAAATCTCCCTGTTTTGTATCATCTGTCACCAGGTAACCCTCCTCCTCATTCAGCAAGAGGCCTCCTTTTTCTCTAACCTTCATTTTGCTGCTGATGTACTTGAAGAAGACCTTCTTTTTGTCCTTGACATCCCTGATCAGATTTACTTCCAAGTGGAGCCTGGCCTTCCTTACTGCATCCCTGCATACTCTAACAGCCCCCTGATATTCCACATTACATAAACATCCTTCTTCCACCTGAGTTTCAACTGGAGCTCCTTACTCATCCATGCTGGCCTCTTACTCCCTTTACTTGGTTTATTCCTCATAGGGATGCATCAGTCTTGAGCTTGGAGCGAGTGATGTTTGAATATTAGCCAGCTCGCTTGGACCCCACTACCTTCTAGAGTCCTATCCTATGGGATTCTTCCAAGCAAGGCCCTGAAGACACCAAAGTCACATACTATAAATATGCAGCCCTTCTCAAAGACTGTAAATATGCATCTTGCTCAGTATCTGGGAGTAAAGAGTTTAATATGTCTCATGTCTACGTATGGTTAGAACCAAAACACCAACTTCGTATCATTTTTAGTGATTTAGCCATATGAAGTGAGCAAAGCAGTTGTAGCTAGTTTACTGAGAGCCTAGAGAGGGCTAAAAGAAAACCAAGAGTTCCTAAGAATGAGCAGGGATTGTAGAGAACAGTACAAAACCTCAAGAGTGTGAGTGACAAGATTTCTAAGGTAAGAATCGAAGGAGCCATAACTGACTGTGTAGTCTTCTTTATCCTACATCCTTTCTCCTTCTGCATGCTACATCTGTTCATGCAATCTTTTTCAGACTAAGGTTGAGATGTTTTCTGTGGAAGAACCCATGCTGCCCACTGCTTGTGCTGTTCCTTGAGGACTCCTGATTCTGATTTCAACTTCTACATGCAGCTGCCATATGACTAAACCTGTTCATCACCTAATTTCTGACAGTTGTATCAGTACTAAAAGCATATAAACAATACAAAGTAACAAATACTTAAATTATTATTATAATTTCCTGATAATTATTGCCTGGGATGCTGATAATGGTGAAACCAATAGGGTTTTTTTGGTACTCATTATATTAAATGTTTTTTTAAGAATCAACTCACTTTTCTTAATATATATATACTTGTCATTGTCCATTATGACCAGTTCCGATAATGATTTAGCCTTCCTATGCTAGTAAGTAAGGAAACACAGATCCAGAGAAGTCTTCCCTGCAGCAGGAAGACACAGGGTAGTATCAAGACCCACAAATTCTAAAGGAATTTACTATGTGTGTTTTATTTGTATGAACTTCTGGTAACATCAAGTGAAATGTTTATTTACCTCAGGGGAATTTTCATAACAATGAGCTCATGTGATTTGAATGATGGAAAGTGCTGATTCAAAGAATTATTTCTACTAGTACATCACTTAAAGGCTTCTTGACAGGAGAGAGGGTTGCCTTTGTTTCAAGCAGTTCTTTATACCTTTTTAGAACATATGACTGAGCACCACACATAGTGGTTAAACCTACTTGTATGGATTATGAAAAGGCTATTTTCATCTGCTTAGTATTTTAGATGGATTTCTAGGAAGCTAGCTGATGACCTAGGAACGCTGTAGTAGGGGAACCTAAAAACCCTGAGGTAGACATGAAACAGCAAAAACCTGTTGTGTTGTGTTTACTTTGTTGGCCTATATGCTACTGAACTCAATTCCTTCATTAATGCAATTCAGCTTAAAATTTACGAAATTCAAAAAAGAGCCGATAGTCCGAATTCACATCTCCCATTCAAAAAGAGGGAGACAGGTACCTGAAAAATGCAAAAGGAAAACAGCTGGAATATAAACTTCCAGCATACGTTAGTGCTATTTTCACCCACCGCAAAAAGGATATCGCTCTGCAAACCAGTGAAGTTGAAAGCTCATCTGACATGAGAGCACCTGCAGTTTCCATACATTTTCTATGAAAACAATAATCACAGTATCACAGAATGTCAGGGATTGGAAGGGACCTCAAAAGATCACCTGGTCCAATCCACCCGCCATAGCAGGAGCACCTAGATGAGGCTACACAGGAAGGCGTAATTTGACTTCATACACCAGGCTGATAGTTGATACTATGTGACAAAACTCAACCAATATCAAACAAAAGTTTAACAGTGGTAGTATTTTGTGTTTGTTCATCAAAGGCTAGCATGGAGTCCAAACTAATGTTTTTGTGTTACCGATACAATGTGTCATCAAGTAACTGAGTGTATTTAAGGGTCTTTAGTTCTGTTCATGCTCAGTACTTCCTAGCTACAGTTTATCTTTCCAGGGGGCTGAACACCTTTTATTTTAAAGAACCTCTTGCACTTTGTTGTGCCATTTGCTCTACAGTCAACCAATAGACCCTAAAATACAACTGTACTCACTGGTTTGTAGACCCAGAGCTGCTAAGCAGATAAATAGAGTCTTTGTTGGTGCTTTCCTCTAGGTTATGGGATATTCTCCTCTAGATGCTGCTCAAATATTTCCTATGTTAATTTCTATATATCTGTATTCCATTTATGCTGTTACAGTGATTCCCTTTAATGACAACATCTATGAAGAGAGGTCACAAACTCTCTGGGGCAGATGACAGTTTTTCTTATTATTACTACAAAATATTTGCCTTTTCTTGAAACCTGTACTTTTATAAATACTTCAAAAGAACAAAGTTCATTCAGAATATTGCAGAAGCAGACTATACACATATGAATTTTAAACAAGTGCTACATAGATAATATACATATACATTCAATCTCTCCTTTTTATTGCTCTCTGTATATCTATGGTTTGGAAATAAAGAGACTGGTAAATTAATTGGTTAAATAATAAATAAATGAATGAAAGAATTCTAAGTTACATTTGTGAGAACCTAACCCATACAAACACAGAGAGAAGATGTACTTTATAATTTACTTATTTTTGCTCAGATACTGAGGTAATGATAGAATTTATCTGAGATACTAAGTATTTACTAAAATCAAGTCAATAACAAGACAGTACAGATTGGCCATTCATGTATACCAATATTAAATGCCATAATTTGTACAAATATGAAACTTTTTCATATGGAAGCATGGGATTTACAATCAGTTCTTCACATAGTAGGAAACCATTCAACTTCCAAGCTGAAGGAGAACTACCATAATATACAAATAGGTTAGTAAGGATTTAATGATTTTGCTCTAGTGAGAGCTGCTACCTTTGGGTAGGGTGGGGAGGGCAGGGGGGGTTTGGTGGGGAATAGGCGTGACTGTAATGTAAAATAAAATGGTGCTTTTTCACATGAAAATACAGCTTAATAAACTGTTTAGATCTGAACATTTGCTTGCCTAGGAAAAATAAAGAATTTCCCTTAATTTGTCTCAATAGCCATTGGCCTTGGAAACAACCCATCAAGAATCTACGCTGAAGGTTTGTTTTTTTTTTTTTTTAATTTATTTATGCATCCCCAGCATGGACTCCACTATAAATACTTCGCAGGAGAATGTGTTGTAATACACGTTTGCACAGGAAACAGCTCTGATGAGAGATGTAACACAGCTTAGCTAGTTGGCACAAGCCAAATGGCAGAATTTCTTCTGCCCTTAAATTTGAAGAGAGTTTCAAAGTTCAGACTGAAAAGAACAAGTCACATCTTCTGGCATTGTTTCAGTATATTTGAGACCACTTCAGGTGCTATGTATGCTCAGCTCATGTTTTTAAGCTTTTCTTCTACCCTAAAGGTCTAAGAATGTAATAGAAACATGAGAGCAAAGATTCTTATCTCACTGTGCACCTCCAGCAGCTGTAAATCAAGGCAAATAACTTTAATATCTATGTCTTACTCTACCTCTACCTAGCTCATAAGACCGAATTTCTAAGTGCTTAGCAATGTTGCTGTGTGATTTTTTTTCTCCCTAACACTTACTTTTCCATGTAACCAAACTTATTTTTTATTGGAGACTATGCATTAGAGATGCAGAAATACGGATGGCTGTGAGTGGCTTATAACTGTATTACTTCTTCCAAAAGGACAGTCTATGTCTGCAGAAGTCTAATCTCCTATTTCATCCGTATGTGCCAAGATGTGGTAAAAACATTCACTGTGATCCATTTACAGATAAATCCAAGTCTTGCTGAAGCTGTACAGTACGAAAAAATTTGCTTATCCATTGGTGTTTAAATTTCCAAAATATCTGTTGTTTTCAAACTTCAGAAACACAATAAAAATTCAGTGTAACTGCAGCAATTCATAAAAGTTTGGAGTAACAAGTATCCTTGTCTGTATAAGGATCTTCAGAGTTCGAGGAGACAGAAGAAGGTCCTTGAAAAGTTTTGAGAAGCATATACTGGCTTTCTAATAAAAACTTGAATACCTCATTAATTAAATATTGTGCTGGTTTGGTGTATAAAGAGTCCTCAGGCCATTCTAAAAGGGTGCGTGGGAGTGGCTACTGCTGTCAGCATCTTGGGAGTCCTGGGATTCTTCCTGCAAGGCTGCTGGAGCCCAGCCTGGTGCACGAAGGGACCCAGGGGTCTCCAGCCCAGGTCAGTGGATGTGGTTGCTGCTTTCTTATTTGTAGGTTCAACCAGTAGTGAGGCTAAGTGTGTATCGCAGAGGGACCAGGTAAGGTAGGCAGCTGTTTAATTTCCTCTGTCTCCAAGGCCATACCAAAAGCCCACTGATACCCTTTTGGGTCCTTGAAATACCTTCTCCTGATGTAATCGATGCCAAGGATATGAGGGATAAGGGGAGGGGGCTTTTGGGCCAGCCAAAATGGGGTGCTTTTGCCACTCATTCCCAGTTAGGCTCACTTTGACTTCTCGTACAGTTAGCTGTTGGGATTCCCACGTCACTTCAGAAATATAGATTTCTGCCCCATTATAGCTTGATGGCATTAGGATACGTTGTGCACCAGTGTCCACTAGAGACTTTTGCTCCTGGGGGCCTGATACGACACATAGCCCAATAAACCTAGCTGTCCCTTTCTTCCACCTGCCTGAAGGTAGGGCCCATCTAGTCCTGATCATAGAATCATAGAATAGTTTGAGTTGGAAGGGACCTTCAAAGCTCATCTAATCCAACCCTCCTGCAATAAGCAGGGACATCTTCAACCAGATGAGGTTGCTCAGACCCCTGTCCAGCCTGGGCTTGAATGTTTCCAGGGCTGGGGCATCTGCCATCTCTCTGGGCAATCTGTTGCAGTGTTTCACCACCATTATTTTAAAAAATTTCTTCCTCATGTCTAGCCTGAATTTCCCCTCTTTTAGTTTAAAACCGTGGCCCCTGGTCCTACCACAACGGGACCTACTAAAAATTCTGCCCCTCTCTTTCTTATAGGCCTCTTTTAAGTACCGAAAAGCCACAATAACATCTCCTTGGAGCCTTCCCTTCTCCAGGCTGAACAACCCAAATTCTCTCAGCCTTTCCTGATAGAAGAGGTGTTCCAGCCCTCTGATCATTTTTGCGGCCTCTGATCATAGTATTCATTACTCACTTCTAGTAAAAATTAATCAGAAATCCCTTCAAGAGGGTCAGAGATACAATCAGCCCTTCTACTCTGGGGAACTGCTTGCTGGAAACTGGAATGACATTTTTCCTAGAATCAGTCATAGAATCATAGAATATCAAGCTGGAAGGGACCACAAGGATTATGTGGTCCAACCTTTCTTGACAAAAGCACAGTCTAGACAAGATGGCCCAGCACACTGCCCAGCTGGATCTTAAAATGTCCAATGTTGGAGAATCCACCACTTCCCTGGGGAGATAATTCCATTGGCTGTTTTTCTCATAGTGAAAACTTTCCCTTTTGTGTCTGATCAGAATGTGCCCAGGAGTAACCTGTACCCATTGCTCCTTGTCTTTTCCATACTCATCCTTGAAATAATATACAAACCAAGGAATACACAATGCAACCACTCATCAACCTGGAAAACCAATGACTGTCCCACTCCTGAGAAGTGATCCTCTGAGCAGTGATTCCCGCCCCCAGCCAGCTCCCTTAGTTGTACACTGAGCATGATGTCACGTGGTATTGAACATACGTTTGGTTAGTTTGGGTCAGCTGTCCTGGCTGTGTCCCATCCCAGCTTCCTGTGAAAATTAACTCTATCCCAGCCAAACCCAGGATATTATGCACCCCTTATTCTGTGCCATGTACTTCACACCCAGATCCTACACTTTCCAATTGATCAACAACACTTTTCTTTATATATATATATATATATATATATATGTACACATAGATATAATTCCTTTAGTCTATGGGCCATCCCTCTAAAATGTCTGTTAAATTCATTTAATCCATGACTATGGGTTTCATCTGTCATAACAGCCTTCCAGGGCAGGAGAGACGGTGTGGGTGCTGAATCACTGCATGCTGCATTTGGAGCCTGTGGCTGGTGTAGCTGGCATGGCCCATATCCACAGTCTGTGCGCTCAAGATGTTGATCTTGAGGAAGTTGCTGGGCACCAGTTGCTGAAGCCAGTTCTAGTTCCGTCACTGATGCACTTGGCTCAGTTTCAACAAAGTTTGTTCTTCATCAGTTTGGGTGATTCTTACTGTAATACCATCAATGTGGCATACAGCAANACTGAGCATGATGTCACGTGGTATTGAACATACGTTTGGTTAGTTTGGGTCAGCTGTCCTGGCTGTGTCCCATCCCAGCTTCCTGTGAAAATTAACTCTATCCCAGCCAAACCCAGGATATTATGCACCCCTTATTCTGTGCCATGTACTTCACACCCAGATCCTACACTTTCCAATTGATCAACAACACTTTTCTTTATATATATATATATATATATATATGTACACATAGATATAATTCCTTTAGTCTATGGGCCATCCCTCTAAAATGTCTGTTAAATTCATTTAATCCATGACTATGGGTTTCATCTGTCATAACAGCCTTCCAGGGCAGGAGAGACGGTGTGGGTGCTGAATCACTGCATGCTGCATTTGGAGCCTGTGGCTGGTGTAGCTGGCATGGCCCATATCCACAGTCTGTGCGCTCAAGATGTTGATCTTGAGGAAGTTGCTGGGCACCAGTTGCTGAAGCCAGTTCTAGTTCCGTCACTGATGCACTTGGCTCAGTTTCAACAAAGTTTGTTCTTCATCAGTTTGGGTGATTCTTACTGTAATACCATCAATGTGGCATACAGCAACTATAGTAGTGACAACATACAGTGGCAGAGTTATTTAGAAATTAACATCACGCAATTTAATTCATTGGTTGTTCTCACCCCAAATCAGATCCCCTTGAGGTACACATCAGATTTCTCCATCCTACTGACCAGCCTGGTTTTACACATTTACACCCTTTTCTGTTTACTCCCGTCTCTGTTCCCTTTTGATTCTCTTCAGCTTCACATTATCAGTTCACGTGCTTCCACTACCCCATGTCAAATATGGCAGATGTTCCTTTTGTTCCCCCTTTTTATGAGTGGCAAAGTCTAGGTTGGCCCTTTTGAACACTGTGCCTGGAGTTTCTTAATGGCCCAACAAATAGTCATTGGGGACTTCTGGTCTTTGTCATCATCTCTTACCCTGTGTCTACCAGGTTTGTGTCTCTGCATGTTCTTGTTTAGTGTTTCCTCCTTTACATATTGTCTCCTTTACACTGAAAAGATCCTTCATCTGATAACTTTAATGAAACAGATGCTCTCACCTTCCACATACCCTTACACTTTTGGAGAAAGAGAACCTACAGATAAGTGAAAAGCACAGATGTCGTCATGTATAGGGAAATGAAGCATATTTTATTTATAATGTCTCAGATTTACCCGCTTGAGATTAATATAGATAAATTAACACGGATACACTATCAATACCTGAGACACATAAATATACTGCATAGGCTTGGCAGCAACTCAGTAAAAATGTTTTCCTAATCTGATATGACTCTTGGAACGTATGCTTCTTCAGGCAGTGGCCTGGGTGTTTTTTTGAACATGTTACACTATTGCACAATTTATCCAAATGTAGGCCAGGCATTCCATATTTGAGTTTTTTTTCCCGTATTTTTCACTCACCAGAAATATAATCCAGATTTAAAGGAAATACACTTAAGAGTTTCAAGGTTTTCCTCTATCAGCAGTTGCTGAGTAGTTAAGCTACATAAGCATAGGTGTCTCGTGCCACTGCAGGCACCCTAGGGTATTGTCCAGCCTCAAGATGCCCATGAAGAGTTAATGGGACTCTGATAGTCTTAGGGCATACTTGGCAACACCATATGGACATCACATGCACAAAGTCACCAGGCGCCTGTCTTTATGCATTTGAATGTCTCAGTTTTCAATATATTAATAGAACAAGTCAAGAATTATGAATAGCTGCTAAGGGCATTGGGTAAAGCCCAGTATTTTTCTCATCTCATAATGTTTTTTTTATTTCATTTTTTTCTTCTGACAATCTGGATGGAAGCGATAGTGAACCAAACATTTTCATGAAGGCACCTATTTGAAAAAGAAGAAGAAAAAAGTAAAATACTGCTTAATGTATACCTTGACCTTGTTCTTTTAAATCTTATTTTTACTATGATTCAGCTCTCACACAGAATAAGAATATGTTTCTAAGGAAAAAAAGTCATTTGAAGTACTTAAAAGGGATGTAGAGACAATGCTAGTGTGTGTGTGCCAACAAGTTTTGACCAGGAAAAATTCTCTGAAACTACAATACTCCTACGAATATTTTCAGTTCAGATGAACCAACCTTGTTTTTTAGGAGCAGCTACAAAACATTTGCATGGACCATCTTCATTCAGTTTCTGAGCTGTGTTCTGATGGATGTATGCTGATAATTTCTTCCTGTTGCAGGAAATTTGTGGTCCAGTGATGTTCAATGACCCCATGGTTGGGCACTCCTAAATATTTTCCAGTGCAGAGCAATACAAGAAGGTTAGAACGTGGGAATCAAGGTGGCTCAGTAATTTCAAAGTTATGACATTTTAAAGACATTTTTCTCATGCATATGCCTTAGCAGGGTAGTTTGGGCATGTTTATGATACAGAGAATGCATGGTCATCTTTTGAGCTTGCACATAGGTCTTCTAGACTTTAAAAAAATACTCTCATCTTCTGAGTTTAGGCCTCCAGGTTGCCTGTGCCTCAGGTAAGGATGCTCAACAAAAAGTTTGGCTTCATGTCTGTGTGAAAAAAAGCTTAGATATTCAATATATATTGCTGCAGAATGAAGAGAGGCTATGCTGTTGCAAAAAGTGGAAATAGAACTCTTCAGTGGGGTTTCTTCTTGCTTTTACACTTAGTAATTTGTACATCAATACAAATTCACTGATCCCAGTTTCTTACTTACAGTGGTCAAAATGAGAAAAGGTTTAGGTCACTTTTTATATGGAATGCCTCAATATTGTGTTTGCCTTCACTGCTTTTTAGTTTAATAGCTGCATGGATGCTTGAATACCTCCTGTTTAATTTCATCTTTTTTTAGGATTTAGAGGAAAGCATCATAATCTGATTTTAAAAAGCATTTTAAAATCTTCCCTCTCTGTCTTTTCCAGAGACAGAGAAGCTCCTTCGAAACGTGGGTGTCTGTCATGTAGGCACAGAAAGAAAAAAGTGAGTACAAAGTGGTGATTATTTCTTTTTAATGCTTTGAAGCTCTCACTGCTAGCAACATACAGACTTCCTCTTTGTTGTTAGCATGTCTGCCTGTTTTATTTGAACAGTCTGTTTTACAGAAATAGATCTAGGCTCATAGCACATTTCTTAATGTCTCTCATTTTCACTGCTTATTAACACGGCCAGACAAAGTATTCTGTCACTTTTAATACTAGAAATTATTTATGCAGAAATTATGAATCACAAAAAATGAGCTTGTTGAATTTGATGTTTGTACCAGTGAAACTAATGTTGTATCAGGCAATACTTCCTACACAGGTATTTTTCACATTTCTTTCATTTTTAGGCATTGTTCCTCTTTATTTTACAATTGAAATGCTATCATTCTCCGCATAATGAACAACAAGAATGGAAGTCAAGTGTGATGGGAACTGGTGGACTGAATGCTGCAGGTAGGTGAGGCTATACAGATAAATACGAAGCTGATCATCTAACCCAAGCACATTTGTACATGTAATCTGGCGTCTTTTCATTGATGACTGAGTTGGTATCTGAACACAATGTACAGTTTTATTATGAAATGAAATCGTACTCAGGAACATTTAGGCTGAAATAATACAGAAAACTGAACAGTGGCACAGGTTGAAGCAACTGTGGAAACTGATAAGAATTTTAGAACCCCATTTGTTTAAAAGAATCGACAAGGATCTGGAAAGGACGGTAAAACCTCAGCATTCAGGGAAGGTATGAACACCCATAAAATTTTCCACGTCCTATTGCATTATTTTCTGCTCCATACTGCCAATGTATACTCCCCTGTACTCTCAATTCAAGAAACAAAACGAGAGGTAGAAGGTAGTGCATTCATTGAAGCATGAGAGTTGCAGTCAGTTCTCATACTGATTTACTTCTACAATTCTGTGCAAATCATTACCATTTCATATTTCAGTGAGCCCACCAGTCCAAAAAGACTGCAGCATTTCCCTGTATCAGAAAGATGTTCCATGTATTCATTTGTATGTATAAAATATTTTTACAGAGGGTGTTATGTTTGCTTAAAAATGAACCTGGTCTTCAGCTTTGGGAAAGAACAAACTTTCTGATCAAATCTCCAGGGAAATGTTAAGTTCCTGGTTTTGTTTTGCCACTTTGATGCTTTCAGTGCCTTTTCCAGATAATTTAAATGTCTTTAACAATAAAAAACAGCTCATCATTCTGGAATGCTGACAGCAGTCATGATTTGTTTGTAATGATCTCATGGATTACCTTTTTTGTATTTTAAATGTACAGAAAGTTGATGTGTTCTTTTTAAGCAAAATAATAACTTTCATTATGGCTGAAAAAAAAACCTATCTGCATTTGTTTACGCAAAGCCAAATCTGCCTCAGAACATGGTACTTCCTTTATTGCCCTCCCAGGATGCCCTCTCTTTTCCAACATGGAGCAAGATGTGTCTTAAATTGTACTTTGTATTATAACATGCACATTCCTGCTGTTTAATGACATACCCATAATAATTACTAGAATGTAACAATAAATTAAATTTCAATACCATAGAATTTATAAAGCTTTGAATCCATAAACAAAAAAGTGGAAATAAAGGCTCCTAATTGCCAGTTGCATTCAGTCTTACTCATGACAACATATCTGTTATTTCTTCTCTGCAAATGAAAACCAATGGAGACAGAAAGTAATTTAAACTCAGTAGTGTGCATGTAACCCATGTATCCACATTATCACATATAATACCGCCACAGGATTTTTATACTTTCCCATGATGCACCCGCTATTGACCACTGTCAGAAATGTGGTGCTGGCCTTGATGAACTTCAAGTCACATACACTTCCATGTGGAAAATAAAATAGAATTCCCTGGGCTAGGTGTATTTCTTACATTAGATAATTCTGGAGTCAGTTTATGACAGCAGTGGACTCACCCTGGTATAAAACTGCAGAGATCCCATCCAGCGAGACCTAGACAGGCTGTAGAGTTGAGCGGGGAAAAATTTAATGAAATATAACAAGAGCAAGTGTAGAGTCTTACACCTGGGCAGGAACAACCCCAGGTTCCAGTATAAGTTGGGGAACGACCTGTTAGAGAACAGTGTAGGGGAAAGGGACCTGGGGGTGCTGGTGGACAGCAGGATGACCATGAGCCAGCACTGTGCCCTTGTGGCCAAGAAGGCCAATGGCATCCTGGGGTGTATTAGAAGGGGGGTGGTTAGTAGATTGAGAGAGGTTCTCCTTCCCCTCTACTCTGCCCTGGTGAGACCGCATCTGGAATATTGTGTCCAGTTCTGGGCCCCTCAGTTCAAGAACGACAGGGAGCTGCTGGAGAGAGTCCAGTTCAGGGCAACAAAGATGATTAAGGGAGTGAAGCATCTCCCATATGAGGAAAGGCTGAGGGAGCTGGGACTCTTTAGTTTGGAGGAGACTGAGGGGTGACCTCATTAATGTTTATAAATATGTAAAGGATGAGTGTCACGAGGATGGAGCCAGGCTTTTCTTGGTGACAACCAATGCTAGGACAAAGGGGCAATGGGTACCAACTGGAACACAAGAGGTTCCACTTAAATATAAAAGAAACTTCTCAGTGAGGGTGACAGAACAGGCTGCCCAGGGAGGTTGTGGAGTCTCCTTCTCTGGAGACATTCAAAACCCGCCTGGACGCCTTCCTGTGTAACCTCATCTAGGTGTTGCTGCTCCAGCAGGGGGATTGGACTGGATGATCTTTTGAGGTCCCTTCCAATCCCTAACATTCTATGATTCTGTGATTCTGTGAAATCAGAATCAAACTGTAGTGCTTTCTGTTGGTGTCTACTCACTATTTTCATTAGAGATAAGGCTGGTGTGAGCATCAAGACCCCCCTGATTCGAATCTTTTCACACATTCCCAAGACAAAATCGTATAATAATTTATAGTTTTTATACTATGCATCAAGTCTTGATACTGAGCCAACTGTTCACTAAAAAGATTTTGATCAAGAGTAAAATGACTGTATCATAAAATGAGAGTTATTAAAGAAAGAAGAGAAAATACTAATAGTTAATTATTATTTTATAATATTTTTTTCTGAAATTACAGATTACACATTCTCGTCTCACCCAGAGGATATAATTAAAGTCTGCAAGCCATGGAAGTGCTTCTACAATTCTTATAATGCTTCTACAATTGCTATGAACTAAATTTTGAAATGGTTTAATTCCTCATCTACATGCATAAGATGACATGAGTGAAAATTATTTTGATAAAGAGAGATGTTCAAGAGCTGAAACACCTTTTGTTTGATTCTATTACTGTTGGATTGGTGGACCTAATTGCTAAAATAATTTGCTAGGTGTTTGATATTCAAATGTTTTCCCAGGTGAAGGTTGCATATGTCATTTAGAAAGACACCAGAAATTTTTTAGTTAAAAAAAAATACAAAACAGAGGTTTTGGATATATGCTAATATTTTGGTCATTAGAAGTGGCAAGATCTAGGCTTGAGAAGGCAAAGTCCAAAAGATTTGTATATGCAACAGAAACTCATCATCCAGGATTACCTTATTTAGGCTTTCTTTTTACATCTGCAGTAATATAATTGTGGAGACAATTTATGTAATGTTGAGTTATGGATTCACTGATTCATTAGTCAATTTTTTTAGTATTACATCAGTGTCAACGTGGTTTTGAGGAAGGCTTATTTACCTCTGAGGTGTAATCAGGCTGCTGCATATCCAAATAAGATAAATTGCACAAGCAATTATTGTGGATGTAAAAATGTGTTCATAATTTGCATTTGTAAATAGTGGGAACAAAAAAGGTAGCCCATACTTAAATATCCATCTTCTGTATTTTTACTCAAACTCAGGGCTAGATGATAGTTTGTAATAGCTAGATTATATATCAGTTTAAAACACTTTGATTTTGGCCAAGTGGCTACCAGCTTACTGTAATCTTTTAACAGTGTTACCTGCCAAGTTGAATTTCTGCTGCAATACCAGAAACAGTTCCCTAACATTGTGATATTAGGAAACAAAGTATAAATTAAATAAAAAGGGACACTGGTGATTTTCCAGAAGTTAAATGAAAGTAGAATGTGAATTATATGAATTAGCTATAGTATTATACCTGGCTATAGTAATACTCTGGCTAAATTTTTCCGTAGACCGGATGATGCCATGGAAAGGAAAAGAGAGGAGAGGAGAGGAGAGGAGAGGAGAGGAGAGGAGAGGAGAGGAGAGGAGAGGAGAGGAGAGGAGAGGAGAGGAGAGGAGAGAGTAAGATAGTTTCGATAAAAGGGTTTTGACTCTGTGTAAGTCCGTTCACTAGCAAAACTTTCTCTTTGTCCTCTTCAGTGGGGACATTTCAGACCTTCAGATAATTTCACAAGCAATAACTTCTGCCTGTACATACAGTCAGAAGCTGTGGTACTTGCAAGCAAAAATCAGAACTCACTGGGATGCATCAACATTTTCGATGTTAGTGAAACGACAGTGACGAACTGTAAACGTGTAATGCTTCCTTACTAGCTCATTAGCAATTAATTTGAATTATTAAAGAACAGTTTGATAAGAATAAAACTATATTTGCATTAAGTGACATAGTTTATTGAATAAACATTTCTGATATTTATAGTTTCATCAAGGTGTTAATAGAAAGTCAGCCAGGTGTACTCTTATTCTTTCTATTGTCTTGCTTTAGTTATGCTTTAGAAAACTTTACTAAAATCAACATCCCCGTTTGATACTTCAGAAGCTTATAAAATAAGAAGAAAAGGAGGATACACAAAACTTGTTGAATCCAGTTTACAAGATCATCTTGCATTTGATTTATGCCTCTGCCTTTTGAAAGTGTAATTTAAAATCCGCCCTTGAAAACACAGATCATATGCTGCCAAGTATTTTCCAGATAGCTTAAGAATTATGTCTTTTGCTTGTGTTATGAAATCAGTTTGCATTTCCTGAATCAACATATGGAAATATTCAGTATTAGGGCAGTTTAAGATATGTAATCAGACTTGATATCTTCTGTGATTTTTACAAATGGTCTAGCACAGTCACAAATGAGCTATCAAATTCCAAAAGAGAGCAACTATTTAATCTTGCATCTCATCTCATCTCATAATAGACTTGCTTCTAGTATAATTTCCCATGCCAATGTTTAGATGTAGAAACATTTGTATCTATATATATAGATACACATATATACACAATATAAAAGTCATAATGCCTATGTTTTAACATGTTTTCTAATTTAGTAATTGTATATATGAAAGTGAAAAGTATCTAACCTCCTTCTAATCTGAAGCTCATCTGCCTCTAACGCAGGACTTCGCAGATCTCCTGAGCTAAATAGTAATTGTGGAAACAAATAGGTGGTGTTGTAAGTAATTTTTTGTCTCTGAGTAGAGTGGTTAAATGTTAAAATATCTATCCTATGGAAATTGCTAATCCTTTCACATCTGTTTTCTTTCTGTTTGGGATAGCAAGTTTGAATAGATTTTTTTTTTACAAAAGTCTTTTGCACTTTTTACATTATCAGAAAATAGAAAATTCAGAAAAAGGGTCAAATTTTGACATTTGTGATTATAATAAAATATTTAGATATTTCCGAAACCAGAGAACATTGGGCTAAGATTAATAAAGCCTCCCATACATGCTGATATAATTCTGATGGCACATGCTTTTTACTGGCTAAACTTTTGTTGCATAGTATGTGTTTTCAAGATGCAATATTATGATTTTCATCATGTGTCACAATTTCAAACTCAAAAAGGCAGTGATATGTCATGTAATCAATTCACAGACCTGTTTCTGTTTGAGAGAATGAGGAGGGGATGCACTTGAGTTCTAATCCCGTGAGGTCCCACAGCAGCAAAGTACAGACAGAAGTTAATGAAGACAGCAGGATGAAATATTGCCATTTATTTAAAAAACCCAAGACTTTTGTCAACCTGACCTAAAACATTAAGATTTTGATTTTCCTGTGGGTAAATTTTATTGGAAAACTGTTTGCAGAATCTGTGCCTGCTGTGCAATGGCAGGTGAGATTTGCCAGCCTCCACACACACACAGCTGTGCAGTCAGCCCTTGCTCTGATGAGAGATGTGGTAACTGAATGTTAGTTACCAGATTTCAAACCACTATTTCAACTTGCTATAACAGCTCCCAAAAGGGGATAAGAGGTACCCATATATGCTTCTCTTTTGTTCTGAGGAGAACTCCTTTTTTGTCTCTGTAATACAGACATATAGAATCACAGAATCATAGAATCATTCTGGTTGGAATAGACCACTAAGAGCATTGAGTCCGACCACTCACCTAACTCAGACACTAAACCATGTCCCTAAGAACCTCATCTATGCATCTTTTAAACACTCCAGAGATGGTGACTTAACCGCTTTCCTGGACAGCCTGTTCCAACTCTTGACAACCTTTTCTGTGAATAATTTTTTCCTAATATCCAATCTAAACCTCTCCTGTCACAGTGTGAGGCCATTTCCTCTTGTCCTATCACTCATTACTTGGGAGAAGAGACCAACACCCGCCATGCTACAGCCTCCTTTCAGGTAGTTGTAGAGAGAGAGAGAACTATTTCCAAGGCAGCTGGAGTCAGTGCCTTGGTAGCATTAATGAGGCAAATCCTAGTCCTTCATCTCTCCTCAACACAAAAAAACACAAGGTTTGTTGTTGTTTTGCTACATACAGTAGTTTGATTTGCATTTAAAACAATCCACAACCTGAAGATGTTTATTTCTTGGAAATAAGTTATCCAATTTGTATATTTTTTCATGCTACTAATTATACGCCGTTGAATTATGTACTGGTAATGTCCAAGAGTAGTGTGTTGACCATGAAGCACACAAAGTACTGTCCTATTCACTAAAATGTATAGATCCCAAGGCCAGGATTTGCTTTCCAGAGTGCATTATGTGACCTGTCAATTTATCATCGACGCTCTAAGTTACCCTGAAATGTATCTCTTAAAATAGTATGCAGCAGCTCGTTGACTAGTTTACACAAGGTATTATGACATTTTTAAAGCCAGTTTATAAATTTAAGATGTGGAGCAACCTATTGATTCATATTTGAGTGCTACAAAATCAATCATGGTAAACAGCTTTACTAAATAATTTAGAATGTTAAGAAAGCAAAAAGGATAAAGAAAACTGAAACACTGACAACTGGTCAGAGCTATTATGCTAAACATAACATGTATTTGAACATCTTTCACAGTTTCTGTGCTTATAAGCCACCATTTAGTGATTAAAATTCTAAATTATATTTTATGAACTTGAAGAAATAAAAGCACAATGGATTTGTCAAAATTGATTTTTATGTGAGTTATGATTAGACAGGGAAATACTGCTGCTGTATTACTGGAAGGACCCAAGCAAGAATTTTGTATGATTAAACCCCTGGTCATACAAGCAGTCTCCAATGTGTTATACCTGTACTTAGAAGACTTATTTCTTCATAAATCTTCCACATTTCTAATCGTCTTACACAGACTTTCCAAACCACCTGGGTTTTGTCATGGTAACAGCTTAATTTATCTCATTTCAACAAGTGTAATGAAAAATTGTCAGAGAACTCTACAGTGCTGCCAAACATTTGTTTGCTTTTGGTATTCTGTTTTTATAGCTGACACTTTAAAAAAATTTAAAGTTCTTGTTTGATTTACTGAACTGAATTAATAAGAAGATTGGTTAAAATGGACATTGTGAGGTAATTCTATTCCATTTGCTTCCTAGATTTGGTACTAGAAGCGCTTGCATGGTACTTAGTACAATATTTTGAAATAAGAGCTTCCAAATTTTTCTTGCTCAACAACAAGAGATGGACTTCAGCAGTCATTAAAAGTATACTGGAATCAGGAGATATCAGCCAGGCACAACAGTTGTGCAGATCCAGTTCAAACTAAACTAAATTTAGGAAGGTCTAGCCAGCAAAACTTGGGAAAAATGAATGTTTCTGTATGCCTTCAGTTCAGTGTCCAGCATTTACAACAGACTTTGTTGTTGAATCTTCCACTGAATTCCACCTAAGTCCTTATTCTAATTTTGCATATTCCTACTGAACAATACCTCCTTGAAAAACTATTTATGAACAAAGCCATTTTAACAGTTACATTTGCAGGAAGGTGTATTTAATCCAACCGTTCACAGAATCACAGAATGGTTTGGGTAGGAAAGGAACTCTGGAGACCATCTAGTCCAACCCACCTGCTAAAGCAGGTTCACCTAGAGAAGATCACACAGGAATATGTCCAGGTGGTATTGAACGTGTCCAGAGAAGTAGACTCCACAACCTCTCTGAGCAGTCTGTTCCAGTGCTCTGGCACCATCAAAGTTTCTTCTCATGTTTAGATGGAACCTCCTGTGCTTCACGCTGTGCCCATTGCCTCTCATCCTGTTGCTAGGCAGCACTGAAAGGAGTCTGGTCCCATCCTCTTCACACCCACCCTTGAAATATTTATAAACACTGGTGGGATCCCCTTTCAGCCTTCTCTTCTCCAGGCTGCTCTCTCAATCTCTCCTCATATGAAAGATGCTCCAGGCCCCTAATGATCTTTGTAGCCCACCGCTGGACTCCCTCCAGAAGTTCCTTGTTCTTCTTAAACTGGCGAGCCCAGAACTGGACGCAGTACTCCAGATGGGGCCTCACTAGGGCAGAGTAGAAGGGGAGGATAACCTACCTCGACCTGCTGGTCACACTTTTTTTAATGCACCCCAGGATACCATTTGCCTTCTTGGCCACTGCTGACTCATGGTCAACCTGTTGTCGACCAGAACTCCCAGGTCTTTTTGCGCAATGCTGCTCTCCAGCAGGCCCACCCCTAACCCGTATTGATACCTGGGGTTATTCCTCCCCAGATGCAGGACCCTACACTTGCCCTTGTTGAACTTCATCAGGTTCTTCTCTGCCCAGTCCTCCACCTTGTCCAGGTCTCGCTGAATGACAGCACAGCCTTCTGGTGTGTCAGCCCTTCCTCCCAGCTTGGTATCATCAGCAAACTTGCTGAGGGTGCCCTCAGTCTCTTCATCCAGGTCACTGTTGAACAGATTGAACAGGACTGGACCGAATAATGAGCCCCAGGGAACCCCACTAACTACAGACTAACTAGACTCTGCAACATTGATGACAATCCTCTGAACTCTGCCATCCAGCTGGTTCATGATCCATCTCACTGTGCACTTGTTCAATTGGCACTTCCTGATCTTACCTATGAGGATGCTGTGAGAGATGGTGTCCAAAGCCTTGCCGAAGTCAAGGTGGACAACATCCACTGCTCTTCCCTCATCTACTCAGCCAGTCACACCTTCATAGAAGTCTATCAGGTTGGTCAAACATGGTCTCCCCTTGGTGAACACATGCTGACTACTCCTGATAACCTTCTTTTCCTCCACATGCTTGGAGATGAATTCCAGAATGAGTTGTTCCATCACCTTTCCAGGGATGGAGGGGAGGCTGACTGGCCTGTAGTTTCTTGGGTCATCCTTCTTGCCCGTTTTGAAGACTGGAGTGATGTTGGCTTTCTTCCAGCCCTCAGTCACCTCTCCTGTTCTCCACAACCTTTCAAAGATGATGGTGAACAGCTTAGCAATAACTTCTGCCAGCTCTCTCAGCACCCATGGGTGCATCCCATTGGGGCCCATGGATTTATGGATGTCTAGTTTGTCTAAACTATTTCTAACCTGGTCCTCCTCAAGGAAGGGAAAGTCTTCCTTTCTCCAGACTTTCTCTCTTACCTCCAGGGACTGGGACACCTGATGGCCAGTCTTAGCGACAAAGACAGAAGCAAAGGTGGCATTCAGTAACACTGCTTTCTCTGTATCATCTGTCACCAGGTAACCCTCCTCATTCAGCAACAGGCCTACATTTTCCCTAACCTTACTTTTGCTGTTGAACAATATTATTGTTCCAACAATACTATTTCTATCTGAAAAAATGACTTTTACAATGGAGTCTGCTCTTTGCAATTAGTAGGACTGTGTTTCTATGAATAGTCATCTGAATTATTTAATTAATAATTACTGGAAAAACCAGATTTTTGGTAAAGATTGTTGAACATTGGTGAAAGCAAACTGAGAATATTCTTAGCATGAAGTGTTAGTACAACAACTGCATTCAAATGGAGAATATTTTTTTCAATGTGATGATGTCCACTGTCAGATATATGTAAGAAAACACTGGCAGATGTTAAGAATGTAGAAGTTTATGATTGTTTCTATGGGTATGCATGGGAATGCAGATTATAGAACCGTTCTGTGGTTTTCCACTATCATTAGCTCTGCTTTGCCAAGCAGCTTCTTCAGAGAAGAAAGGCAGGCAGATTATTCTGGCAGAAGTATTCACTAGTAGTTGGGCTGATGCAAACATACATTGGACTTGATAAGAGCCCCCACTGTTAGTCCTCTTCTTCCTCTTTTCTTGGGAGAAAGCCATTAGTTGCTGCCTCAGTGGTAGCTGGGTCAAAGCTGGTCCACAGCCCGAGGACAACTTCCAACTTGAGGGTAGAGAATAACCCTTAAAAAATAAATTATGTTCATAATTTGCAAACAAAAAAGAGCAGAATGTGTCATATTATTGGTATAAAATGTTGGCCCACTCGGTACTTAGTACAGATGCTCCCTGAGTGAGTCATTTGTGCAACATACTAAAACCACAAATCAGTTCATCTCTTGGAACAGAAGAACATGGAAACAAACTTGAGCTTATTCATATTCACAGAGGTATCTTATTTCTCTTTTGAAACTTTGGCCTGTGTGAGGTTAGCAGAAATAGGATCAAATTATAAAAGAATTGTTTTTTATTGAAGTTTGTGTTCTGTTAGCTACCCAGATTTGGAGGACATGTCTAAATAGTTTTTAAAATATTGGATATATCTTTTAATTAAAATGTGTTTTAAATGTTTAGTTGTCTGCTCATTTTTCTAGGCTTTGGTTCAGCAAAGCACTCAAACACGTGCCTCATTTCAGACCTATTGAGTAGTTTCACAGTAGCCAAATGGACTAAGCATATAGGAATGAATGTGCTTAAGAGAACATGTATACAATTCCTTTGCCAATAAGCATATAGTATAGAGGTAATTATGTATTTCTTTCTTTTTAATATATAATGTTCTTATATTTTCTAGCTTCCTTATATTCTTTAATCATTCATTTTAAAATAGCACATTAGAGTATGTTAAAGAAATGCAGAATCAAACTGCTGCCAAATCATTTCTGATTGAAAAAAATATATTTTTTCCATCCAGCTGGAAACGAGGCACTTGAATTTGTTGATAGTTTAATATTGTTTGCAAACAGTTTATTCTGAAATTTGCACATGTGCTGAACAAGTTATGTGTTATAAAAGTTGGAATGGTTTGTTTTCTTATTAAATATTAATTAGATCTGCTAAATGGATGGGAAACAGCAAGCAGTCTTCATTCTCCTCTGCTTACAACTTTGTGCTAACAAAGTAAATATTGCTAATTCTTAACAGGTTAGCCTAGGGTGGCTAACAAGAAGCTGCTTTTTGAGTATCAAAATATTGTCATTTATGACATGGATAGAGCTTCTGGGTACTTCCTTCCATTGAAGACTAGCTACTATTTTCTCCCATTTTAAGAAACTACCATCCATAAAAGCTCTTTGTCTTTAACTTTGGTACATTGATTAAGTTTTCTTCCTTGTGAGTATTTCCTATGATCTGCCTCTTGTGCTTACAGAATTTCTTGGTCGGAAAAACAGAGGCAGTAATCTTACAGCCCTCTTACCCTTCAATAAGAATAACTAAAAAATAAAGATTTTTAAAGGTTTCAAAGGTACTGAATTCTGTACATGTAGAAAATTCAGAGTTTTGTTTGTTTTTCTAAAGTTCTTATACGAGCTGAGAAGTTATTGCACAGAGTTTTGTGTTGGATTTGTGTCAACATCAGTGTGAAATGCAAGCACATTGCAGGATTTGTGCCACTAAACATTGCAATCTGTCCATGCCGTAGCCCAGGGACTCATCTTTTGAGCTTTGTCCTTTCTCAGTGATGAAGACATATCCCATTTTCACTCTAAGGCATCACCTTGCTTTAGATCAATGGAGAAATCACTAGGTTCAGCTGGAGTTGCCCTATAGTAAAAAGAAGTACTGAGTAAGTCTCTTCAAAGAAGGTTCCCTGACTTTGAATTTTACTGTATCAACACTTGTCTGAAACATCTGAGTATCCTCAGGTTGTGCAGCCAAGCATACGTGTTTCCTGTAGGCATTTGCAAATAGTTGGTGTGTATGTCTTTTTGTGTGTGTGCATACACATTTGCTGGAGAATGAAGGGGTGGCTTAATTTCTTTGGGTTTGGGAATGTATAATTTTGAATCATGCTATTGTTTTTTAGGTCTGAATAAAGCTTTTATTGAATTATTCAATTATATTGAGGTGACTGGGGGGCCTTTCTAGCATTTTAAACTAATAAAAAGACAGAAGAAAAATAAATGCTAAAGCTTCCTCTAATTTCAGTTCACCGCATATTTTTGTTGCTGCCTGGTAAAGCTGCAATCCCCTTCTGCAAAGTTAACATCATAATATCACTCACAGAATTCATGTGCCTCAGAAATAACCCTATAAATGGTGTATGCTATATTTACTCTAAGAATTGAAATTGCAGAGGTTTCTGAATCTCCCCAAAACTGATATTATATATTTTCTTTCTGCTAAGTTGAAATACAGTAGGCCATTTTCCAACATGCTATGAATGAGAAATACTCATGATAAAATAAAGCTATTATACTTGCCTTCAGACTTCTAGAATAGATTGCTGCTAAATGCAGCGAAGGTCAGAACAGAAATCAAAGTATTTTGTTTCATATAGTTTAGTACCAAACTGTGGGAAGTGTCACTTAGTTGGCCACTGTTGAAGACATCAATAATGGATCAATGGCTTTGTTTTAATAGTGGTGAGCAGCAGGTAAGAGTGGGGGAAGGGTAGGAAATATATTTTATTTTAGTGTCTTGAAGGTTAGTTGCTAAACACTAGCATGAAACATACAATACTTTTTATACCATTGAGAGCAGAAAAAGAAAGAAATAAGAAATTGTATACCAAAAATACAGGTGTTGGTTATACAGTCACAATCATTGGAAATGATCTAAAGATATTAAGTTTATGAGAGCTTGACCAAATAAGTGGATTGCAAGATAAGAAAACAACTCTTTTACAGTATCTTTTAGCCCTCAGCAGTTCTATGAGTCTATGCTTGGAGTAAAAGGGTAGTGGTAGAATGGGGATAGTTAATTGCTGTTTAAATGACAGTTACAATGAAAATATAAGCACTTACTCATTATTTGCACATATTTCAGTTTCAGATAAAGTCAACCAATACTTGTCCTGTCCTGAGACAGCCCCTTCAGATAGCTTTGGAAAGCCCACAGAGGAGGAATCATGACTGACACTGGAAAGAAGAACAGGAAACAACTGTTTTCTCACAGCACAGGAACTAACAGACACGATATTAAATTATGGGGTAGCAGGCTTCAAGCAAACAAAATAAGTTAATTTTGTGTAGTACTCATAATTAAGTTGTCCAACTTACTGCCACATGGTGCTGGCAATGCCAGAGGCACTGATGAGTTCAAAAAGCAATAGAAGAAATTCAGATAACAAAATCCCATCAAGGCCTACTAGAAACAGAACCTCTGATTCTGGAAGTCCCTAAGGCACAGACTGGGAGGTTATTCGGAGAAGTATTCCTTATGGTTGCCCCGTACTTACTGTCTTTTCTCTAGGCTTTCCTTATTAGCCAATATCACTCAGGTACCTGGGCTAGGTGAAGTTCTGATTTGACTCAGGATGTTCTTACATATTGCAAGAATAATCTTGTTAACTTACCATGTGTTGGGATAAGATTTCAGTTTAGGTTTGTTCTTGACTAGACATTGCTACATTACAGCAATTTTTAATTTTTTTTTTTAAGGACCTCATTGCTAATTCTGCACACTTTGGTTTAAGAAACGGCCAAGAATACGAACCTGAACACTCTAAAAATTGCATCTTTTTTTGTAGGTCCATTATATGGATTGCGCAGTGAAAGATAAATTCGAAGATGTTGTTTGATCATAGCAATTACACACGATGTAATTAAAAAAAAAAAAGGCAAATTAGCCCTCTGAACTTGTATATCACTTGCTGTTGTTTGATTGGATAACTGCCTCTTAGGTCTTGTGGTTAGAACAGGGAAGAACAGCTGTTGTCATGATGCATCTGCAATTTTTCGGGGGGCAGAGGACATGCTTTTATAGCTACTTGGCATCTCTTTAAGGTGAACATTTCTACACTTTTCAGTGTCTTTTTCAGGAATAATTATTTCAAGCCTACCTTGGTTTTGCTTTTGCTTTTGCTTTTGTTTTTGTTTTTGGTTTTGGTTTTGGTTTTGGTTTTGGTTTTGGTTTTGGTTTTTGGTTTTGTTTTGTTTTTTGTTTTTGTTTTTGTTTTTCCCCAGGAATTAGATAGTCAACTGTTTGTCAAAGATACGAAGACACATGTGAAGTCTTGTACATGACTGTGCTATTTACATGTGTCTTCTACTCTCACTAAGCAGACTTACAAGAAATGTTCCACAGAACCACATTATAATATTTTTATGATTTTGTTTTTTACTTTGCATATTGGCTTAGCTCTGTGAACTAGAGTGCTGTGGGTGAGACATGATAAAGGCCCTATCTATTCTCTGTTCTGCCTCTTCCTGGATGGATGCATAGAGGGAAAGTGCCAAGCTGGCAGACACGGTAATGCCTCTTTTTCTTTCCTGCATCCCAAGTCTAAAACCCAACAACAGTGTGCAGGAATGGCACAAAATAGGATTTTTGTTATTAAACCATCTCATGGTATTAGTATTTATAGCTGGATTGCCATTTCCCCCCAAAAATGAAATACAAATTATTACAAAACAGGGCAAAGGAGTAATAAACTGAGTATTTTTGGTACCCTAAAGCACGCTTGCTAGTTTTTTTTATTTGGTTGGTTGGTTGTTTTTTTTTAATGGGCTAGCCCGTTTGAGTTTTTACAGCACATATTCACTAAGCACACATATTACCTCTGGATCTCTCTTTAATGGTATTGGAGTTCTTCATAATAGATCAGCTAATGTTTCAAAACTATAGTTACCTGTAGACCCTGGTACAATTCATTTCATACATTTACTGCCCATTAGCATGTGCATGAAGCAGTTTCTTGCTGCTTGTATATCCGTAATGAATATTAAACCATCTCATCTACTCATAACAATATAATGGGTCCTGCGATGACAGACTCTGTTTGCATGGGAAGCAGATGTTGGTGTTTACCTAGATGTAATTTACAACGATGAGTGGTGGTGAGAAGGGTTTTCTCCTGCCCGCACAATTCAGTCTATGTTAAGCTTCTGCAAACTACTTTGCATGCCATTTGGGTCTCTCAGGTCAATATAGATATACATATTTTCTTCAGTGAATAATTGCTAATCTATATTAGGAAAATAAATTATTCATTTAAGGAAACTATTTGTTTAAAGATAAATTTACCAAATTGCTGAAACGTGATGTTCTGGAAAAATTGTGGGTAGACTTCAACCAAAGAAGAGAAAAGCCTATGTCGAGGTCATAAATGGATTTCTGAGAAGTAAACATGGTAGAAATAATTCAGAGAAAGCACTAGTGGCTAGAAACTGAAATCAGTAAAGGATAAAGTTGAAGTAAGACGTATTTATTTTAATGCAGAGGAGTGCAAAGCACTACAAAGGATTACGAAAGGGTTAAATTAATTCTCAATCACTTAGAGTCTTTAAATTTAGGCTGCAAATCTTTCTAAAATATACTCTTTAGTTCAACTTGCCACAGAAACTGATAAATTATATTTTCTAACCTGTGTTATGCTGGAGGGCCATTATGGTTTCTTTTGGCTTCAACACCCATAAAATCTATCATATCATGAAATACAATCAGATAACGGCATTTATTTTACTCTTTATTTTCACTTTTGGACATAATTCGTAACTTCAGGAAAACATTGTCTGAATTTTTTGAATTTGTAGCTCTGATTCCTTATGCCCAGTTCTCTTGTCATCTCTACATATACGCCAAAACCTAGTTTTGTACTTTCTCACTCACATTTGGAATTGGGGACATACCACTCTTCGTCGTGAGAATGAATTTATTCTGCTAGTTTTTGGACCCCTTCTCTGAATCTCCTTCCTTGTCAGCATCTAACATATATTTGATCTTTTCTATACTCCTTACTATTTAGAATCCTGAAATCAAGTCTTAATTAAATTCATACTAAGATATAGAGCTATAGTTGTAGCAACCGTGTCAGTGCTATATACGTAGACATTTTCTAAACTCATCACTCATTTCTGAAAATATTCTGAGTTTAACATAAAAATGCAGAATGCATCTCCAGAGGCAAACTTTTCCTTTGTTGTTTCCTAAATCACACCATTGGCTCCAGAGGCAACAAAACCAGGGAAAATACAAATCTTTTGTCTCTCCTTATTTTGATCAAAGTGAAAGTGGTACTTCTTGGCTAAAAGTGTTCTAAGTTTAAATCTGTTGCAATCAAAATGGACTTAGACACACTTTTCCTGATTTTGTGGTTCATCACGGAGTGATAGTTGCTTAAACCTTAAAAAACAAAGAAGGCCAGGCTCCAGTGTGAATACGGATTATCAGTATATGTGGTCTGATCACTTGCCTAAAACTGAAACTGGCCTTAAAATTCTCTTTCAAAGGTCATTTAGAACAATCTTGG
This sequence comes from Pampusana beccarii, assembly GCA_013399365.1. NCBI lineage: Eukaryota > Metazoa > Chordata > Aves > Columbiformes > Columbidae > Pampusana > Pampusana beccarii. Next base: position 340,352 of record VWYH01007993.1, on the reverse strand, counting down.
ACCCCAGATGTATTTGTAAATATATATCTATTTTATTTTTCTTTTGGAAAGGCAGCACCTTTCTGGTGTCTAAGGTTTTATTTTAGGGATCCTTGTGAAATCCACTTTCTTTTTTTTTTTTTTTTGTCCTGTTGCTTCTCTTCTATATCCTGAAAATGCTTTTCCCTTCTTGGCATTTAGACTCTTCAAGTTCTTCAAATATTTATAGATTATTACTGTGTCCCCCTTTAGTCACTTCTATGCATATTTAGCATTTGCAATCAATCCTCATACATCAATCACTCCAGAAGTCTAATCATTTTTGCAGCTTTCTTCTGATCTTCCTCCAACATGTGAATATCTCTCTTATAATAAGATGCCTAAAATTAAATACAATGGGTCATGTCTGCAGATCATGTAAATCAGCGTAGCTCTACTGAAGACCGCGTTGATTCATCATAGCTAAAGAGCAACATTTCTAGGGCAAAGATATCAAAACTGTATTTTTTTAAGTAGTGAGCCTGAATCCACACAGATATATTTTTTTCATACTAAAGCCTCTTTGAATTAATTTCCATCACTTAGCTATATTTTTGAATTATGGATTTCCAGTTTTCTTCCTGTAAATCCTCAAAATAGTCCGCATTTTCATTTTCGTATTTTTTTATTAGTGTTTTGGGGACCTTCTTCCGCTTCCCTGATACACCTCCATCTCATCCTCAGCACAGCCATGTGTCCCAGCCCTCTAGCTGGAGGTTTCTGCTGGAGGTTTCTGTTTCCACTCAGAGTTAATGCAGATTTAGAGTGGCTGCAGGAATGATTGCTCTAGCCCATATGGTAACGAGCAGAAATGGCTGACATCCTCCCAAAGCATATCTCCAATGTGGAAAGGAAGCTTATAATCCTCCTTGCAGTAGCTGATGTACCTTTGGAGTCTTCCACCATATTCGTCAATCTACTGGTCCCATCAAGCTGTCTATCCCTCAGCATGTTTAATCCCAAATCAGCTTTTTTTGTCATTATAATACAAAACAGTTTATGCAAATACGTAATAGGGAAAAGTAATCTTATTTTTTAAAACTAGCTATAGCTGAAGGGCAAAAGCAGGAGCTCTAATTAGGCTCCTAATATCTCTAGGCCTCTTATACTGTCAATGGAGATGAATAGGTTTTTTTAGAGGATTAATACAGCATTTAGCAAAATAAATTAGCATTGAAGATAAATAAAAATGAAACAGATAAAGAACTTACAAAATAGGCGATCATTGCCAGATGCAAAATGTTGAGCTTCCATTAGAAATACTATGTCAGAGAAAGTGCTATAAGAACTAAATTTCACAGGGTTCATCTGTAGTGTATGAGAAATACATCCCCCTCCCCCCTCCCGCCAATTACTGAAGAACACAACTTCACTGTATCACTATGGTGAATTCTGTTCTGAATTGACACAACTATACTTTAGTGAAATCTACTTTATTGCAAATATATGGTGGCTGAGGTTGAACCTGGTTTCAAACCAAGATGGTATCTTCCACATGGAACATTTTGTTCAAGCTGTAAAAGTTATTTACTTGAAAAAGTTCAGAAGCCAGGCAAATTTGTAATTGATAATCATAAAGAAAATCTGTTGACTGCTTTGCTATTTTATAAATTATTTTACATATTCTCTTTTCCCTTCCATTGTTTTCCAATTCATACACTTTTTCTTTGGCCTTTTCATTTTAAAGGAGTGTTTTCTGCTTGACTCTCTTCAGAACTGTTTAGTATGACTTCTATGACTTCGAATTCCACAGGGGACAGTAAACCAAATGCCATCTGAGCTGTAAGCCATATGTCAAAACAACTTTGCATTCAATACCAAGGGAGTCACAGATGATAGTATTTGTTCAAATAATTATGATCACAAAATTGGGATAAAAGGGATTCTTTTTTTTTTTGTTGTAGAAAATATATACAGGAAGAAAAATATGTGTGACACGTATATTAGCACTGTTTTTCACCACAGAAAGATATGGAGAAAGACATTTTCAAATTTCTCTCTGCGCTGATCAGCATATAATCATGTTTCAAATAGATTAGACTTTCAGATAGCATTCTGACCACTGACATAGGCTGACAACTGATTAAAAATTACATGGCAATGGGAATTTGGCATAGAAAGCACCTAAAGAATGAGGTCATCTGCTGTGTTTGTCAATGCAGGATTGTTCCCCCTCAGGGCATTTGTGCACATTTTGCATGACATTTCCCTAACTGTTTCTCGGGATGAAATTCCTTTCACCAACTATAGGGATTCATATTGCACTCTTGCTGTAGTTTACAGTTAGGCTGATATTTCTGACCTTGTACACCTCTTAAATTTTGGTCCCATACTTTGCAAGGAATGGTGTGAAGGGAGTAGAAAATACCAGTTTATGAAGTATGGTAAACTACCAGGCTAATACTGAGTCACCTTGTCTCTCTTTTTCTTAAAAGTTCAGGGCTGTACTGTCTTTCTGTAATCCTTCTGGGATTTACCTCCAATATATGTCAGAGGATTTATTGTAAATGACTTCAGAAAAACAGAGACTGCTCCAGTCGCTGGTGGCGAACCAGTAGCTGTAGGTACCTACTTTACACCAATGGTTCCAGTCCCATGTCACTTGAGACAAAAAAGAGGTTTTCTGTTCTAAAGCTGAAGGAACTATAATGGAACTGTGTTTCTCTTGCCATCAGCATTTGCTGGGAAGGTAGAGAAATCAAAGTGGGAAGAAATGGTGAAAACATCTGAGCAGTCTGCTACCATCGCTGGCTGCCCCTTTGCATGTGCTTAGATCTGCCACTGTTTTCTAGGCAATTGTAGCACGTATTTTAATCTACTTGGCCCCTACACACAACTGGTAGTGCATCTAGAGGGAGATGAGCATTAAGCAATAACCATTCCTGCCCTAAAAAGAGCATGCAGAGCCTACCTGTGAAGAGGTGCAGAGGAATCTCAAGACTGACAGTGTCACTCGGTTATTGACTGATAATAAAATAGATAATGAAATACAAAATACTTCTCATTGAGAAAAACAACCATATCTATTCATATACAAAGATGATCATTGAATTAGTTAAGACTATTTAGCAAAGTGATCACAAAAGAGCTGTGACAGTTCTATGAAGAGAGTTTAATGCCTGGTACTCCTAGAAAGGCAAAATGGGGTACTAAGGTTATTAGGAAAGAAGGTAGAATGAAACAGAAAACAACATTAAGGCACCATATGAATCACTAGGACGCTTATATTTTTCAGTAACACACTGCGTTCTAATATTGTCATCTGAAAAGGGTAAGGCAGAAATAGAAAAGTAGGAAGGAATCTGACAAGGATGAGCAACAGTACAGAACAGCTTTTGTTTTAAGGGAGATTAAACAGAATAAGACTTCCAATTTGGAAAATCTGTGATATGGTACAAGTACATAAAATCAGGAGTGATGATCACTCATTAGCTCTCAAAATAAAAGAGTGAGAAGTTGTCAAATGATATTTTTCAAGCAGCAGGTTTAAAACAAGTGAAGTACTTTTTTTAACATGCTCATAATTAAAATGTGAAACTCATTGCCACAGGATATTATGAAGAAAAAAGGTAGAAATGGATTCAGACACATTTATAGAAAGAACAAAAAATCCTTCAGGGGCTGTTAAACACAAAGATCTGAAGTCATGCCTGATTTAAGAAATCTGAATTCATGCCTGATTTAAGAAATCCTTAAACCACTAATTATCTGATACTGATAGGATATAAACTTGTCTTGTTCTTATATTATTTTCTTAAACACCCACTATCCACTATTGTCCAGTCTCGGGGCACTGTACCAGTTCTCAGACTCAGGTCTTTTCTGTCACTATCTGCTAAATAAAATGACAGTGTTCAGAAGAAAACAAAGCCACTTGGTTGTCTGGAGCCTATTGTGGGGAGTCAGATGGGATACGACAAGTTCCCATGTTTTTCTAAATGTTGTCTGCAGAGCTTCTGAAAGTAATTGCTTCTGTTCTTAGAAATGATCTGCACATTTGTGAGGCCAGAAGGCCAATGCAATGTCCACGCATCTTATTGATGGGTTTCCATTGCAACCCCTGTCTCATAGGTATATGCAGGGAACTGTCCATCCATTCCATTTGTTCCTTTGCTTCTGCAGAAATTGTTCTGAAATATCCCAGCAGCATAGATTTATTTCTTGTGAAACACTGGTCATCTGACAGAAACGAAAATTTGTCATTCAGCTGAGCTTTTGGGTGTATTGGTCTGAGAACAGGCCAGGGTAATATTCTTCAGCATACAAGCTATGGAAGAGGAAAACTATCAAGATTTAGATATATACGTCATTAGCATTTCCAAATACCTTTAGGTTAATAGTATTTTGTTTTCTTTTAAATTCTGTTACGTTTTCAGCAACTTTTAAATTTACCAATTACAAGGGCAAGTTTTCAGTAACCAGACAAAAGATTATTCTATTCTATTCTATTCTATTCTATTCTATTCTATTCTATTCTATTCTATTCTATTCTATTCTATTCTATTCTATTCTATTCTATTCCGTTCTGTCCTGTCCTGTCCTGTCCTGTTCCGTTCTGTTCCGTTCATTTATCTGAACAGGAACTTGCAATGCTACGTTTCTGCCAAGATTTGTCATTGGTATGTGAGTCTAGAGTGTCACGGAGGCACCCCAAAAAAAAGTTTAGGTGGACAACAAGGTCCAAAACAAACTTTATTCCGGCCAGAAAAGTACTGCCGATAAACCGATTGGAAACGGGGTTTATACAATTAGTTAACACTCCAATGACATAAGATACAGGTTCGGATATTAGGTTAGGAGATTATTTGGGGTGCAGTGAAATAAGAATAATGAAGATCCACAGCGTGCATATACGCACTCACAAGAAAACAAACCGGAGCCCTCTCTGCCCCGTTTTACCCATAAGGGAGAAACACCAGCCTACTGCGGCCAGGACTTACGCTTGCCTGCCAGGCAAGGAATTTACACTCGTCTGTCCCAGACGAGGACTTTACACTCGCCTACCAGGTGAGGACTTATTAAAGCATATATTCAGTAATTTATCACTCACCTACATGCAGAGGTGAGATGCTCCCCATCCCAGGAAGTTACCTTAGATGGCTTCTCCATCTAAGGGCAGTGACTCCGGCAGCATGGCAGACCCGCAGCTCCGAGAAGACCACACAAAGGGGTCTTCGGCGGGAACCCCATTTATAGTCTGCTCAGATCTGGCTGTGGGCATTCCAGAAGCTTCTCGGCTTCTCTGCACGTCCCCCTGCCCCACGACTGTGGGCGTTCGAGAAGCTTCTCAGCTTCTCTGGGCTGTGGGCAGGCTTGGCCCCTCCTCTGCTGACGACCCTGCCCACCGGCTCTGGGTCTCCACAAAGAGCCATTAACTGCCCATTGAAGGCCCAGTTCTGAGAGGGGAATGTGCAACTGCCATACCGGATCTCAGGGTTTGTGGGGGGAAAGTGCAACTGCCACATAGAGATATGACTGACTATGAAACTGTATCCTTCACACACACTCATGGTTTCTCCTTAGTCTTTAGAGGAATAGAAAAGCACTAAGGAACTACTCTAGTAAAACCAGCGTATTCTGGTCCCTCTGCAGATCAAGACAAGGGTTTTGAAGAATGTCAGTCTGTGGCTTGCAGACTGAAGCTAGATTATCCACATAGTTCTATTTGAGAACTACCTTTGTATTCTTCTGATTATAGTTTAAGTAAAACACAATCCTAGACTAGGGGTTCAGAAGTTTTCTTTTCTGTGCTGTCTCTATTTTGGTGGAGTTCTTCCAGTCAGTCAACAGTAATACAGCTCATCACTACAGGCAGTGGCCATCCTATCAAAACGCAGGAAATAATAATTTGTTTTTCTTTCAGAATTATATTTAAGTAGAAAATAATCTCGTTTCTAACTACTATTACTTAATTTTTTTGGTGCTGAAAAGGAAGTTTTCATTAGAATGTATTTTCAGGGATTTCGGGTTTCTTGAAGTGGACATTATGGAAAAATACCCAACTTCTCTATTTCTTTTTTTTTTAGCCCTTGGCAAATGGAGACCTTAAAAAAAAGGAAGAAGGAAGTAACACCTTACCTTTTAAAAACAATTTGTTTCATGCTGGTAAGCAGCACTTTCTCCTTTACATGTTTATTTCACTTCAAAGCATGACCATGTTACTTCATCTCCAAAGAGTGATTTTAACACTTTACTGTTTCAGCACCGTTGAACTGGAAGGCAGTCAAGGGATGTGAGGAAGTCGTTTGTTGTACATTTAATGCTCTAAAGTATCCACCAGGGAAATCTTTAAAGATTTTTCTGTTTCCTCACAAAAGTGTCCGTGAGTAAAATTCCAATTTCCTAACTAGTTTTCTGATTAGCTTTTCACAACTCTGTCCTGTGTCAGACAGTTGGCAAGAAAACAAAGATTGCGCTTTTGTTGATATTTATGAATAATACACCTTTATCATCATCCCGTGGGTTACATCTCCTGGATTTGCTATGAGGGGAGCTTCACAACTGCTGAGCTTATCTTCAGGCACCAGTCCTCTGGTGCTCCGTGCAAGGCTGAAGCTAATCTGCTGTTTCCCTGTTCCTATGGGGACCTCAAGCACTGTGGCAGTTTAGCGCCAGCTCTGTGGAGTCAGATGCTCTATGGGTCACAAGCTGCTGCTTATCTGAACCATCACTCACCCACTGGTTTCTCAAAGCTCCCCTTGGACCTTCATCACAGAGGAGTCTGCACCAGCAGAATCTTTTGTGGCCCGGGGTTTAAATGAGGCAAATCTTTCCAGGAATCACCACCCAGCTCATTCTTAGAAAAAAACTCAGATCTAAACAAAACATTGGAGGAAGATTTGAGGTGATTCTATGCTAGAAACGGACTACACAATTCTCAATGCACTATGGACTTCAATTAATAATGTAGCGGTCCTTTAAGCAATATAACCTTCTTTTTTGAGAGAGAGAGAATTCCAGGAACAGAGGGAGCAGGTTGATTTATTTATAACCTGCATTTCATCAGGTATTGTATGCTAGTGCTTACCTTCCCTCCTGAAGCTGATTATTTGCTTTCAGTTAAATAGTGAAAAGCCTCCAAGGAAACCCCATGAGTCAACATTTTATGCGACTTTTGTGGACTGTTAGTTGTACTGGAGTCTTCATGCTACCCTATCTATGTGATTAAGTCAATCTTACGCTTAGTTTCCCTTAAATATTTTATTTTCTTAAGTGCAGTGTTCAGCACAGGAAAGTGATTTATTGTTACTAAAATAAAGGTCCTAGCATAAGTGTCCTTTAATGAAGCTTTTATTTTATTGTCATGAGCACTGTTTGACCATAACAAAACTGTTACGCAAACCCTTCTGCTCATAGATAGTTCTTATTTCATTGCTATTGTCATCATGTTCAAGTGAGTAAATATGTGGGATTTTTTTCAAATTCAGGCAGTAAGAACAGATGTATGGTTTTGCATGCTCAAGAGGCTTTCGTTCATTGCAATGACAAAACAAATATTTTTGTACCTATCTGCAAAATATATTCAAAAATAAAATTCCGTAGGTTGAGTCTTAATGGTAAGGCATTAAGGATAAACGGACATTTTATTGAGTGGTCTTGGAGATTTCCTTTGTAGATGTAAGCAGGTTTCTTCAGCATTTAGAAAGAGCAGTATGTACTAAAGTGTGGAAGTGTTGGGTTTGCTATGGCCGTTATTTCAACACATTTTTCCTGATTATTCATTAATGCGTCAGCCCTGAAAAATGAAATGACACTTTACTGCAGTAGTCTGAGAAAATCTTGATAACACTTTAATCTACAATATTTTCAGCAAACTGCTTGAGGTTTTCGAAAAAAAAAAAAAAAAAAAAGTTTCCCTGATGGAGTTATCTTTAAAAAAATCACATAAAGATGTCTGCCTCACAGCACATGTCATGTGGTACAAAATTCAGTATTTTGGTCAATAACTTGCCAGCACCATAAAAATATATGATCTTCCACACCAGGTCAGATCAAATCCAGTCTCCTATGTGAAACCATCCTGCACAGAACGTGAAAGGAAAGTTTATATGAATAGGGCAGGTACAGTGACACTTCCTTCAGCTACTAGTACCCAATAGTTTAACTGGTTATGGAGCCAAGAAAATGATTTTTATGTTATTGGTTAAAACCAGCCAACACCATAAGAGTGATGAAGACAATAGGGTGATGATTTTCTAATATAAGATGTTGAGTCTTGAGATGTTGCAGTTCATCCTGAGGCACACCAGTGTTCCACTTACCAGTGGATGTTTTTCTATGTGGGGTTATGAAATATTGACATTCTTCGTACCAAAAGACTAGACTGTTTAGTTCAACTGATCACAGAGAACTCTTTTACTATCAACCCAAATGAAATGCCATGCCATAGAAAAGAAACTGAGCATTATCGTTAAACTCCCCTGTCTGTGGCTGATGTATTGAAGCTCTGGTGCGCTCTCACTCTGGAGGTTCTCAAAGAAGAGACAAATCTCCCAGGAGGACCATACCAGACACCATAACTGCAGTGGTTTTTGCAGTTTCTCAGATTCAGTAATGTAGTCCGGCTGTGTGCAAGGAAAGCAATGCAGTTCGGTGTCAGTGGGAACTCATACAACATGGCAATGACTTCTGAAAAGTCCTACTGGGCTGGCTGTCAGTGCCCTAGTGCAATAATGCTACTACTCAAAAGCACTGAAGGGTCTCCTTCTGTATAAAAATGCTGAAAGAGAAAGCAAAGAAGTGAAGAACTTGCCTTCTGTAGTTTATATTGTGTAGTTCTAATAGAAGACATCTGTACTGAGGGGAAACGATAAAGAAGCTAATGATATTGTGAAAATCAGATAGGCAAAAAGGAAGATAATGGGAAGCATGGAGCCAGAGGTTATGATCAATTAGCTGATTGCTGAACATCAGTCTCCTACACTATATCTGCTGAAGGCAGTGAAAGACGTACAGTTGAAAATTCCCCACTGCAAAACCACAAGTCTATGGAACTCTCCAAATATACTTTAAAAGGAAAGGATCTACTGTAGTACAGATTCCATCACCTTGATAATTGATGGCCTTTCAGTGGTGTCAACTTTATAAATAGAAGATCCTTGGAATACGGAGGTGTGAATGTAGTTGTCTGACATAATAAATCTCAAACTAGGCTCCAGTATTATAATAAGAAATTATTAGACTGAAGTGCTCCTAGTGAAACCTTTCTCTGTTGAAGTTAACAGAGAAAATTCCCTCTGACTTCAGACACCAAAAAATGAAACCTCTGAAGGCAGTTACTAAGTTGCAGTAACGGTTGAAAGGTAAGGAATTTTTTTTAATGAAATGGAAATCTATATCTATCACACAAACATAACAGAAGACAATCTATTGATTTTTACTTCATTTGCTACATTTACTTCTATGCATTAAACTAAGATCAAAATAGTTTTTAGAAATATCTACCTATTCTTATTATTCTTCTTATTATTTTAATTGTACTCTGGAAAAGGTGATTTTAAGAACAAAGAGATAATCTTCTCACAAATAACCGAGTTAGTAACCCAACTTGTGCTGCAGCAAAGGGAAAAATCCTAGAATGCTGCAATGAGCAGTGCTTGTGAAGAGTCTTTTGTCGAGTTTTTTTGGCTCTTAATTAGAGCTTAGAGATACAATTCTATCTCCAGTACTCAGTGAGATGCCCCAGTGCTGGCTGAACCTACTCTGATTGCTGGGGAATGTTGTCTGTGTTATGAATTCTGATAGGTTGCTGCCTTTTTACTATACTTGTGTGTCTCTTCAAAATACTTAAAATAAATTTTAAAAAAAGGACCAAGGTTAAAGTAGAGAGGTGAACAATAGACCACTACTATGAATGGTCAAGTAAATGGGATTTCTTGTGAGTAAATGTCAAAATTATACAGATGACAGGATTTGAGGCTAGTGAGGCATTTTAACTATATATATTTCTATTGGGAAAAGATGTGAACAAAGTCCTTGGAATGAACAGGTGAAAGTTAAAAATGCAGATGATTAAGAACGCAACTAGGAGACTTCTGTCCTTGTTTCTAATGATATGGAGAAATTGGTCAAGAACATCAACATAAAAGGCAGTAGTGGGTGAGAAAAGCCATGAATAACAGAGTTTATGAGCATTATGATACAGAAAGTGAAGAACAGTAAAAGAAAAACATTGGATTTCAGGAAAGTAGGCTTCAATGAATTCAGAAGTGTCTTGTAAGACGTCATTGGGTTTTAAGAAATCTAGGAGCTTCTTAAGGGAGCAGTATTAAGGGCATACATGCAAACTATTCCCTGTGAAAAAAAGAGAAAAAATATAAGGTTTTCTAAATTATGGGCTAAATTTTTAGCTTTTCATGCAGCATCTAAAAAGGCGAATGTGGGTCACTTTCTAAGGGTAGGGAAGTATTGCATAAATGTGATGGTATAGAATCAAAAATTACCAAGGCACACAATAGATTTCAGTCCCAAAGGACATGATAATAATACAAATCATTCCTTCATCACAGAAAAAAAATCGCAAAGACCAGCTAAATAGCAATTCAAAAAAAGAGGAAAAACAATCAAGAACTCATACTGACACATATGTTTTTAAATACTTTTTCTGTGTCACTTATTTAAAAGAGTAAGAGGCTGTTCAGTACGACAGTAATAAATAACAATGAAGACAAATTAAGCCCAGGGCTTTAAGTGGGATGGAAAAGGCTAAATAATTAGTAAAAAGTTAGATGTTTTCAATTAGCTGTGATGCTGTGATACTCGAAGAATTAGCTGATGAAATATCAGAGATGCTAGAAGACCTCTGGAAAGTCAAGGACAGTGGGTGATGATCAGAATGAATGTGCTTGTGATCTTTGAAAGGAATGTGAATGAATATTAAGAAATTAGATGAACTTCAGTTCCTGGAAAAACACTAGAACAAATAATCAAACTATTTGTAAGCATCTAAAAGAAAACAAGGAAATTAGTAACTTTCAATACGAATTTGTCAAGACAAAATTATATCAGAATAATCTAATTTCCTTCTGTGAGAGAGCAACTGTGGATAGAAAAGAAACAGCAGATGTCACCCATAACTTTTAACGCTGTCTCATGACATTCTCATAATTAAACCAAGGAAGTCTTTTCCAACAAAAATTATAGAAAGTGGGCACAAAAAGACACAAATATTTTTATTGATAAAGCACTTAATAGCTCTGTGTCAAACTGGAATGATTTGTTGCAAGTGGCTTATAGTTCTGTTCCCTTTATTTTCATTCATGAGTAGGAAGAAATAATTGACATGATGCTCACCAAACCTGCAGGCAGAGTGACTGGATTCAGCAGATTGGTCGAGCTTGGCCAGATCTGTGACATTTGACACTTCCTGCTTCTATCCACATGTGTATTCAAACCAATATTTCCATGTACATACTAAGCATAGAAATAAGTGTACTCAAACTTTGGCTGTATTAACTGTACAAGGGTCACAGAATCATATTATATATTCTGGAATTTTTTCTTAGTACTTTCATATCTTTCATTATAAATTGTACTTCTTTTAAATTGTCTCTATAAAGTATGCCATAACACATTAATAAAATAAAATACATTGGAATAAGCTGTAACAATTTTAACATTCTTGAAAGGGACTGAAGAGTGACGTTTCAATGTCAATCCCCAAAAGACTTTGTGAATATTTTATTTTAATCTTCTTTATCCCATAGTATCTGGTTGGTCGTGTGAATAACATTTCCTTTCCTGATTGAACAAACATAAATCTTTAGAATAAAGTGAGATTATTTTAGAATATTTTTCTCCACTTTGGTTAGTAGTATTCATAATTTCAATTTTTTTGGTGATATTTCTATAATCTACTTAAAAGTTACTGCTCCTAGAAATATTTTTCAAATTGCATGGAGGGAGATAAAACATGCAAGAATGCCGGGAAACAAACAAAAAAAAAAATAAAAAAACAACAACCTTTTTCTGAAACCAAGTTTCACTTTTGGAAATCAGTTGACGTTTTATTTTTGTATTATTTTTTTACTTTATAGCTTCCTATGTTTGCATTGTCTGCCAATAGGTGGCACTAATAATTTCTACATTAACTGAGTGGTTGTTCTATTGTCTTTCACATTGACGGAGTTATATCCTAACATATCTTACGATTTCATTATCTTTGTCTGGTTTTACTTAAATTTTATGTTTAACAAAAAAAAAGGTTTTTTGTATAAAAACATGGGTATTGCAGATTCATGCAAATATTAGATTTATGGGCACAGAACTGATACATTAATAAACTCTAAAGAAACCTTGTTGTGTGTTTGGGGTATCAAATACTGATGTGCCAAAAAATTAGCAAAGGTTGCAAATTGCTGATCCACAGCATGTGAAGGCTGCATTTAACATTTTAAACTAAACTGAAAGAATCAGTAACTCCAATACAACATCCACATTTCTCACCTTGACTTCATTGATTTCTTAGGAAAAGGTTTCAAATGCTGTGTTTAGAATAGTTGCAGTAAAAACATTCTTTCGTAGTGCAATCTGAATCTCGTGGTTATGACTCACCTGGCCACTCGTGTCTATGATCAATGCTTGATTTCTGACCACCTGTGATTTTCTGTCCTTCATCTGTGAGCTTTAATTTCTTTATTACCTTCTTTTTCGTGTTGGCACTGTCATATTATAAGAACTGAAAGGATAAAACAAGGAAGAGCTGGCTGGATGAGTTTTCTATGAAATCCAGGAGTCAGGTTTCTTTCAGCTCGCGAGAGGCAAAGACATATGTACAAAGATTTCAAAAGAGCATACATTACAGTGGAAGCTGAATGCCACCAGCCCAAGGTACTTCTATTCCCTCCAAGATGAGTATAACCCTGGATTTGATGCGCTATCAAGGACGTGTCAAGTTTTGTTGAGTTCTTATGTGAGCCAGGCTGAGCAAGACCATTTGTCATGATTTGTGGTGTGTTGCAGGCCTAAAATATGCTCCGATGCGCCAGCAGACGCAGCAAAACCCAGTGCATTTCCAAAGCAGATCCTACTTCAGAGATGAAGCCAGTTATTTTAACAACACAACTTTCAGATCTCGAATTTCATAATTTCTCAAAAAATTCAGATGAGTCAATTTTTGTCTTTAACACTGTACACTAAATCTCTGCTCTTTGGAGGGTTATTCCCACACCGGCTGTCTTCCCATATATCCCTGCAACACTGGCTGTGGTGGGTGTGCTGGGGTAGGAATAGGATGTTAAACAGAGCTGAAACTGATGAGGACATAGGAGGACTGCCTTACAAGGAGTATTTGGCAAATAAAAGTAGCTTCATACCTGCCTGAGAATTACAAGAATGTGGATGTTTCTACAATATTTCCTTGTTAAACTAATATAAACTCTGAAATTTCTTCTGAGAAAGGTGGCAGCGATAAAGTTAGCACATGAACACCATCTGTGAAAGCCAGAAAGCAGCTATAGACCCTCTACGTGCTGTGACAGTGCTAGGTGCTTCTTGTGTCATGTATGAGGAGGGATAGAAAAAACATGGAAGGAGGAAGGAGAGGGGGAAATACAGAGTAAGGACCAAAAAAATGCATCATAAAGCTGACAAGTTAATATGAATTTAAAAATACTGTCTAGACCATCTTAACACTGCTGTTACTGCAATACAAATCACAGGCATTTTCCACATAGCATGCAAATGAAATTAATTATTCCAAGCCCCAGTAAGTTCTTCTGACAGCTATTACTTACAACAGGAAAGGTTTGAACATCTAGGGGTTTGTCTTAAAATTATCATAAAGCATCAGCTTAAGGCACCATCCAGGCATATGTAAAAACTAAATCTATCCTGAAGACACAATTTAAATGGAAGACTTCCCTGATTATTGGTAATAAGTTTGCACTCAAAACAAGGCAGGAATATGTTGTGAGTCAAGAGAATTTTGCTGGAACTCTGGAAAACACAGCTATAGCCTACAGAAGTGAATAACGAATAAACCCATTCAGCTCATGTTACGTGCTGATACCAGTTTTTAAGTCAGTTCCCTGGTGGCCCCTGACAATGCCCAATAAACATAATTTAACGTTTTTCTTCCCTATTACATTCTACCCCCAAGTGCACACCAGGCAATGCCTGTATTTGCATGGGGATACAAAGCCAAGGTAATTTGAAGCCCTAACATGAAACATTGTTAGTCTTGCCCAGGAGTTTCTGTAATTTCACTCAACTTTAATGACTTCAGCTCCACTGGAAATGGCTTTTCTCTTCCCAGAGTCACTTGCCTTTTCTCTTGTGCTCTGCAGTATCAGCAAAGAGCATCATACCACAAGATCACTTCTGATGTTGTTGGCTACAAGGGACAGTGGAAACGATTGTTGAGGAGGGTCCTCTTTGTTAAGCATACACTTGTTCCCACAATCTGGGTAGTTCTCTCTTCTTTTCTTGCTCCTCACCCTCCACCCCGCTGGTTTACACTTTATATATCTTGTAAAGACCTCTAAGAGTGTAATTTGATTGCTGTTGGGGAAAAAAAAGCCCATGAAAGGAAAACTCTTTCTACTCTCTCCAGCAGACAGTAACTGAGAGCATTCAGCTCTGGAGACCTTATTTACTGATAGAAGAGGGTATCCATCTCCCTTCCGCCTAACCACATCTGTACCTTCACTTGCATTTTTGTTTGGTACACTTAATATCCATGCTGTTAACTGAGGATTTCAATATTATGTGGTGTTATCCCTGTAATGCCCTGATGAATCAGGAAATGTCACTATACTGACTTTATAGGCAAAAAATTAAGTGCCAATACATTGAGAGCTCAGGCTTGAGAAGAATTCATTCATCACAAATATGTCAGTTCTCTATAGATGTATGCAAAACTCATGACACATGCAAGAAAACTCAGATATCTTTGGTTTTCCCTTGAAAGGTTCTATAACACAGTTCAAAAGAATAAAAAGAAATGAAATGTTACTTTCTTTTACCTTATACTAAGTTGACTCAAATAACTAGCCATTGCTCTTGCCTTATTTGTGGTAAACTTCTACTCTGAGTTTTCACTAATTATCCCAAACTGACAGTAGAGTATGCATTAAATAAAGAAACGGAATATGATTTTTTGCTTTTAAATACTAGGCTGACTACTGGAATGTCTTTCCTTGCATTTCTTGCAGTATTCTGATAAGCAGCGCTTGATGTGATATAACACCTTCCATGCTCAAGCATTCCAGAAAGTGTTTAACAAAGGAATTATTACCATGATCTCCTGCAGAGTAGTACGATATGATGTGTAGGGTTGAAAGGGCAGAGAAGAAAGCATGTTTCAAAAGGACAGCCCGAGAAAAAGTGAGATGCATTATCTATCATTTTTACTTTAAAATCCTGTGTCTCAGAACCATAAAGTGCAGCAAATTACACTTAAACTGAGATATTAGTGTTGATATGAGAGATCCTGTTGTGTCAACAAGGGAGTAAATATAAGCACAGTTATATTCGTGAATACAAAAGTTTCTATGTAGAAAAAGGATGTTCAGAAACAAATGTAATGCCATTATAGATTGTGGCAATATTACTTGACATGTTTGGGAATGCAGTGTCAAGATGAATTAGGTCCCACCTTTATTCACAGAATGATGCTGTCACAAACAATGAGAAAAAAAAGTCTTGCTCTGTTACAGGCTGTGGCCTATTGCCAGTGCCTCAAGGGTGGCAAATGAATGACCAAGGCATGGAACAGTATTTAATGTCAAAGGTGAACTGATGCTCTGAATAATACAATTAGAATAGGATTGTTTATTATTGCTCCCAAACACCACCACAGAAATCACTCCCCTTTGGCTAGGCTTCAGACTCTCTAGTCTGAATAACACATCTGTGCCACGCCTGTGTCTATTGCTCATCAGTTTTCTATTTTCTAAAGAATCAGTTTGGATGTAACACTTCACAATCTTTGTTGTGTTTAACACCGTCGTATCTTGGGCAATGGGAAGTGGCAGTCATCCTGATCCTGAGGCAAGAGGACAAGGAGTACAGTTCCACAAAGGACTTGGATATTGTGGTGCTCAGTAAAATAAAGCACACAATAAGTCACAAATAAGCTAAAGTTTAGACACTCGTTTTTAGGTTTAAAAACAAACATACACTCAAAAAAAATCTGAGCCAGGCTAAGTTTAAGGACACACCGCTCACTGTACAGCAGATGAGAAGGGTTTGGTAATTGAAAACAGGATTCGAAACTGTACTATAAATCAGTCAGTTAGATTAGCAATGCCAGAAGTTGAAGCACACCTGAAATTCTGTCCCTCTTGAGGAACTCCAGCATTTATCCCAGGCTATACTGAGATACAACCATGCAATGATTCAACCATGTCAATGGTTCATACAGATTTTCTGCTTTGCAGAAATTCACACAGGATAAATTAAACTCCCAAAGAGCCTAATTAATTATGAGATTTGCTGCTTGGAAAAAATGACTAATTTATCAGAATATTCTTGCTCAGAAAAATCATAGGTAACCAGGGGTATGATTTCTTGTTTAGCTGAAATGTGAAGGTTGGAATCCAGGAACTGTTTCGATACTGGGCCTTTTGTTAAGCCAGCTCCGTGCTGAAGTTTTAATAATAGCATAACCATAGTAATCGCATAGCAACTGCTAATGTGAACATATCACACATAATGAAGATATTTGCATAGCCTGTAGAAATTAGGTGCTGAGGGTGGGATTAATCTAATCTAATTTTAGAGCTCTAAGATGTGCTTGTCTGTCTCTAGGTTGGCCACCCTTGGACTCTTCAAAGAAAGAAGCAGGTACTCCTAGTTATGCAGTTGACCTGTTTTAATTTTCTGCTTTGGAACAGTCTGAACTGTGCTCCAAAAGTCCATCGTTGCTTTCTATTGAGAGTTTATAGTTCTTTCTAGCAACTACAGACTACCTTGAGTATTTAGCTGAGATGTACATATACATGCATTTACATTTGGTCAAATGAAACCTACCCACATTGTATTATCTGATATTATTAGGAAATGCTTTGGGAAAAAAAAAAAGAAGACATAGAGGAATAAATATTTAAGGGTTCTTTCATTGGAACATTCTTCAAGACAATATTTATAGTTATCATGCTGTCAGTCCCTGGGCAATGCAAGGTTGTGAGAAGGGAAGCGCAGAACAGTCTGTTGGGCGCACTGCTTTAGTAAATCTAAATTTTTTCTTAAACAGTGTTTCCAACTCTATTGTCACAGAATCTGAAACTCTTGTGATAGTTTTAGACTGGTTTGGTTGAAAAAGAACCTCAAAAAAAGTGTTAAATTTTTCTGAAATCTTCATCTAATGCCAGTCATGAAATGTCTTTGCAAAAGTAAGATTTGGAAATATTTCCTCTTATTATCACGTATCAAAATCATATGCAAGAGTACAAAATAAAAGAGAACTATTTTTTCCCAAAAACCAGTTACATGGGCATGGACCATATTACCTTTACAGCTTGATGGAAATTTTTGTTGTAACTGGTATGTCAGCTGTGATATCTTTTCTTTTCTATTAATATCTTGATAAGTTCTATAATAAAAGTGAAGTTCTGTACACAATGCACAACCTGTGTATGCCAGTGGCAAGAAGAAGTGGCAGTGGGTTATTGATGTTCCTATTTTCTTCTTTTTCAGTGCCAAACATATTTCAACAAACTTTCAATAAAATATCCCAAAATTTTACCAGACATAAACGATGGCACAGCTGTGATCAAAATCTTGTTTTGGGTTGCATCACACAGATAAAGTGATCAGTTCTACGATTTAGCCTAGCATGGGAACTGTCTCTGTATATTGATCTTCCTACTCCGGATAACAATGAATTTTGCCAATAACAATTCTTGTACACTCTGCAGTATCTCCAGCAAATTAAGCATTCTGAAAGCTTACACTACCGAAGTTAAGAATTTGCAGGCTTGAAAAACTTCTAACAAATGGGGGTGGGTCTGTGCATGGATTCAGTTCAACCAGTCTTAGTCCAAACATATGTCGTTTTTCTGCTGTTGTGAGACCAAGACATTTTATAATTTGAGAAAAACAATTCTAAAACAGATTACTTATTTTTAGGGATACAATTCATCAGAGCACAGCTGTATGCAAACAGCCATTCACCTACGTTTGCCTTTATTATTTGGGTTTTTCCATACAGCTGATGGGAGTTAAGGACTTGTCTATCAACTTCTGCCTTCTTGTGCATGTCACAAGGAAGGTCTTTAAATACGACAAGAAACAGTGAAACAAATAAGATGCCAAAGAGTGTTGGAGCCAAGACACAGCTCTGTTTAAATCGTTAATGACAATAAAAGTTTCTGAGAACCATCCTTACTCAAGAACACATGATGATTTAGTGATTAGAAGAGTACTAGGGAGGTGCAAGATCTTTCTTTAGCCTTAGTGCTCTCATATCCACAGGTCTTACACACCAGTGTTTTCCTACCCTGCATTACAAGATGTTAGGAAGCACTTCACCATTCTTGTTGAAGCTGGTCTACTGTGAAGCTGGGAGCACATGAGCTATAAGATTAGAGAGAGATTCTAAACTAGCAGGTCTACAGAGGGCCCCTTAGCTGGGAGAGACCTTTCTTGCATTTTAGTTCTGGTTTCAGGATTATTTCTATGTTTTTATCCAAAGACACTCTGTAATATAAAGAACACAAACAACCCCTGGAGCAGAGACCAGAAGCCCAGGCTGTCCCTTTGTTAGATCATACAAAATAAATCAGTGGAATACCATACTTCCCTGTGATTCCATTACATGTCAAAAGAGAAGGCTTGTGCCATGAATCTATTGCTTGTACTGAGGAATTATTATGGAATTCAAGATTATGTTCAGTGAGGGCATTGACCTGATAAAACAATCTGTCTATATAGTTTTGAACTGTTCCGGACCATCAGATGAACAATGGAAACCATATAAGAAGGGGATAATATGTCCCTTGCTAATGTGAAACCTCCATGTTTTCAAACTGATTATTCAAGTAATGATAAGTTTTTATTGATAAGCCGAGCTAATGGATACAAAATATCATTGTGCAATTACTTTCACTAACCCTCAAATAATTTTCACAGAAATTCCTTCAAATTTTTCATTTTTTAAAGAGCAAAACTACAGACATCATTCTAGCGTGGTCTCAGTATTGACAACAGGAGAGATAAAATTATTAAGTGTCTCTTCACTACTACTCTATTTAATTTTTCCAGGGATTTATTTGGTTGATTTTCTTGCTGTTGCATCACTGAAAGGGCTCATTATTACTTTGATTATCAACTATGATCTCATCTTTTTCAAAGTAATAGTTTTCTAGGTTACTCTATAAATGTGGCCTACATTCGAAAATATATGGATTTGTTTAGGTTGTATTAATTTTTCTTGCTGTTCTTCAGAATGCAACTGAGGGGTAGAAAGTTGTGTTCACACTATGAATGTCTGGAAAGCTGAGATTTAGATAATCAGCTGCAGAGGAAGTTGCAGTTAAAACCAAAAAGGATGTTACTCTGGAATGAATATTCATGTTTGAGGCATGTTATAAATATTTCTCATCTATTCTACCTACATCTTTTGAACAGACAAAATGCTAATGTGTCTGTTTATGTGTTTCTTGCATAGATGAGTTCTCAGTTTATCCTGCCTTCCTTGTTACCCTTTCTTCTCTGTGAGGAAAATGTATCTGCTTAAAACTGAATATCCTAACAAATCTCACAGACCTAATACTCTGCATGTATAGCCCCCTTCTTGTATTCACTACACTTATTTAACATAAAGTAATAAACTTCTCCTAAGCGGTTGGAAATGGAAAGTCAGAAGTTTAGCTCAAATTGTCACTTTTTCCTAAGGGTCATGTCATTTTTTTTCCCCTAGAAAGTTTAGCTCAATAAACCCCTGCTCCAGGTTTAAAGGAACGACATAAACTACTGTAGTACATTTTGTAATTCAAGAAGCTTCAGAAAGATGTTTGCTGTCCTGCTTTACTGAGATGCAGTAGCACTTCTGAATCTCAAACAATGAATCCCCAACATTCATTTACTAGTGTTCCCTTTTCATAGGAATGGAGGATGTTAGACTGTGTAAGACCTCCCAGGTCAACCAGTCCAGTCTTTGCTGTCTAGGCAACCACATTATTTAGTATCCTTCAAAACAAATTTTTATCTGTAGTGGACTATGGTAGCTACGGTGATGTTGTTAACAATGCATTACATGTAAGACACTTGAACTTTGCAGAAATAATATTGCTGCTTTTTTTTTTCTTTTTAAAATTTTTTTCCTAGCTAGGAAGGATTTATAGAATATATTCAGCATCTGTGATTTAACAACATCCTTAACAAATTTTAAAAAGATCAGCATTGTTACTAGAGGGAAGTTGTTTTCTTGTCTTGGAGAAAAAAATTAAAACGTCACAGAGCGGGGAGAAGGAAGATAAATGTTCATGAAATTCAAGGCATTTAGCAGATTTTAAAAATTTTATTTTATTGTAATGGAATTGTTGTTTTTTTACTCTTTAACTTGTTTCTGTCCATGCTTAGGAAAGTAGGCATGGCAACAAGGAATCGTCAGAATTATATGAACACTGTAACTCAGGTTTTGGATGGCAAAATCATAGAACCATAGAATGATTTGGGTTGGAAGGAACCTTTAAAGATCATCTAGTCCAAACCCTCTGCATTAAGCAGGGACATTTTCAACTAGACTGGGTTGCTCAAAGCTCCTCCTGAAGGGACACCTTGTTGCAGTCTACAGCTTCTTCACAAGGGGAGGAGGATGGGCAGGCACTGACCTCTTCTCTCTGGTGACCAATGACAGAACCCAAGGGAATGGCAGGAAGATGTGCCAGGGCAGGTTCAGGTTGGACATTAGGAAACGGTTCTTCCCCCAGAGGGTGCTGGACACTGGAACAGGCTCCCCAGGGAGGTGTCACGGCCCCAAGCCTGACAGTGTTCAAGAAGAGACTGGACAACACCCTGAGACACACTGTGTGAACTGTGGGGTTGTCATATGCAGGGACAGGAGTTGGACCCCATGATCTTTGTGGGTCCCTTCTAACTCAGGACATTCTGTGACTCCTCCAACCTGAATTCAAACACTTCTAATGAAGGGTCATAATTGAAATTGACTTTGAACACTTCGGTGACGGAACATTTATGACAAAATGTGGTACATTCTACAGTTTCCTTTTTCTGGACATAATAGTTCTGGAAAATGGTTGTGTGCATGCAGTTATGTTGCAAAGGCACGAGCAAAATATAAAAAAAACAATACTTCACCTCATTTTTCAGTGAGGGTCTTCACTCATACTGGATTTCCTATTCCTCCTAATTTTATTCCATGATCTTTTCATGTAAAATAAACTATTTGAAAACGCTCAAAGGAAACCCCTGGGGAAGACTTTAAGAAGCTGATCCAGGAAGCTTACTGCATCGTGCAGGTATCATACACATGCAAGAACTTTTCTGAGTTGTTCGCAAACTAAAGGAAATACCATTTAGTAGGACAGTTCAATTGTGCTAGAGCCGTTAAACACACTCCTGTGAGAAAGAAAAAAATCAAAGAGCTTGCTACTGGCACCTTTGAAAAGGTCCAAATAATAGATATAAACAGTTCCTCACCTCCTTCAACTAATTCCGTAGTGTTAAAAAAGATAGAAAGAAAACATACTCAGCAAAGTGCTGGATGTTTTAGGAGAGCTATGCAGCAATGGCAAACTCTGCACAGATAATTGGAAGAGGGAAAGGGGTCTTGTTATAAAAACGAGGATGGGATTAAGCAAGAAGACACTAAGAGCTGCTTTTTGACTAGTTAATTATCGTCCTAGGAGACAGTGTAACCTTAACCCCAAATATCACTAGGTAATCTGTTGTGTAGTAACATTAATACACCATTTCAAATCAATGCAAAAAAGTGAGAGCTCTAACCAACATGTTAAATGCTTTCATCCTCCAGCAGAATCACTTTGAAATTCTGTTACTTGAGGGAACCAGTAGATTTCAGACAGAAGAACATTTTCTAACAAGTAGGAGGCAGAGAAACCTACTGAAATAAATTATTGAAGAGAATTTGTGTCTTAATCTTTTTTCCTCCTGTATATGCACTTTGTTCTTCATAGCTATTCAGGAAAGCCTTCATAAAGATTTATTCCTGAATGAACATTCACAGCTGTATGGCACCTGCCTTGTCACCGCTGCAGCTAGAGCATTTGAATATATATTTAAATAACCAAGTTCTTTAAACATTTCCTAGAAAATATTTTTGCTATTTATTCGTGAACTGGTGGCAACATGAAAACAAGAAATATAAACAAACTTGCATGTTTATCAGGTAATTATTTACTTTTGTTTCAGCCAAGATTTGCAAAAGAAATGTATGTCTCAAAAAAACTGGAGAAATAAATGTTGATATATCCTCTGAAAGGTGCTCATGGGATAAAACTTGTCTTATACCAAACAAAATGAAAAGAATAGCAGGTGCATGCTAAAAGTATTCTTGTTATAAAAACCACAAACTGCAATACATGGAGAGTATATAAGCTCTTAGTACATAATTTGTGCTTTAGTTTGGTGGAGGAGCTCAATGGCTTTCCCTGCTCTGCAAACCTGAGTTGGGAGTTGATTCATGCTACCATAACTAAGGCTTACAAGGAATCAGAAAACCAGCTTTCCTGGTTATTGGCTGAGGCTGAGATCCACAAGGAAAGATATCTAACTTCTATTTCAGTCCCTAATTTTCTGTTGGGCTCGAGGTCCTCAGGGAACTTCAAGGAAAAGACAAGGCAGAAGTGAAAACTAGATGCATGTCTTTTGGCAAAAATACTTGGAAGATAAGAGCAGGACCTGTATATGACATCTCTAAGAAAATAATTTTCATAGAGTGAAAAATTTTTCCATTGGTCAAGCTAGTGAGTTTTCCTGCTACTGACATTGATTTTTACTTCTAGGGACTCCTCGTTGCTTCTTCAACATTAGACAGTGTCAGTAGCATCAGTCAAATTCTGGCCATTTGAACAGCTGCTTACCATTACTTGATTAGTTAATTCAAAACAAGGTTAACATACTTCTCTGAGTGCTTCCAGCTCTTCATCTTAATTAATGTGATGAACTAGGTCATATTAAATGGAGAAAAATGCAGTGGTGGGTAAATGTGGGCTGCAAAAGAATAGCCAGCTCACAATAAGGTTTTATTTCAGAGATTATCCCTTGAAACATTCACAGAGATAGGACTATGCTAATTCACTGAGAATAACCTGAAGGACAGCTTATTGCCAGTTTGGTTCTTTGCTCTGCTACTGATGCATTGTATAACCTTGGGTAATTCACATAGCCTACGCATAATTCGTATTCTTTGTTATAATGGGAATAAGATGATTTATTAATCCCACAGAGTTCATGTGAGGACTTTTCAATATCAGAAAAGTGCAATATAATTTCTATGTCTCAACCTCTCTTAACCTCCAAAGTATTACAATGATTAAATATTGATTAGTTTACAAAAAGCTGTGTTGCGGCATTTACAGCTAAGAGAGGGAGAGTGTTAATCTGTGGCAAGCAAGAAAAGCATGAAAAGCTGATAAGGAGCTGATGAATCAAAACATGAGTATAAAGATCCATTGAAATGTCTTTATAGATCCTGTGAAGAGCAACTGCATGGGCTTTAGGTGGATTATCAGTGATAGATGTAATAACAGCTATTCCACCACTCTTTTTTCTGCCAATATTTGTATGATCGCCTGATGAATTCACACAGGCAGATGGACTGGGACTACAAAGAAGCAAAACCACATAGAAATGGCGCTGCAGGTGCTCCAGAAGGTGGATGTTGTCCCTACCATTATACGAGTGACACAAGTAATTTGTTTTGGTAACAGAATGTAGAGCGAGGATGAGGTCCCAGCTGTCTCTGTTCATCAGCTGGATGTTGCCCTAGGCCAGGGGCATGCTGTTGCTAATTTTAGATTGGTTTTGATGCTCAGCTCAGCTTGTGTCTGTGATTCACCTAGTCATCATAATTAGGAAATTCAGTTATTTCTGGTTTGCAGAGTTCATGCATGGATCTTTGTAAAATATAAAAGACTAGGTGTAGATGAAAGAAGTTTCTAAATGGCATATGACTGCAATACTTCACTCAGAGGCATCTGTCTGCTTAAAGGAAATTAGAATCCTGATTTTTGGGTCCCCTCTACACTGAGTAATGAGTGATATGCCAAGTAGAAGCAGAAGAAAGCAATGACTGACAATGCTCTAACTGTACTTAAACTAGAAAATGAAAAACTTAGTCTACCCTGGAATGGACCTCAGGAATTCTTACAGTACCTCCCTCAATCCCAGTGCAGTACTTGCTATATCAACATAGCCCTGAAATATTAAGAAAGAAATCTGAGAATAAGCTCTCAGGGTTCGATACTGAATAGAATCTTGAAGAATCCTGCACCTGGTATTCCACACTGTGCAGTGTTCTCCTGAAGTCTTGAAGTGCCACGTGAAGGCACCTTTGCCCCTTCAGAAACGAAAGAGCCTTTTGCCTGTTTTGCTGTGTGCTTTTCTGGAAGGTGAAGGTTCGGTATCATTCTCCACCTGAGAGACATAAATTTCCTAGTGAAGAGTTGTAACCAAGGAAATTTCAGGCACTTTGTTATTAAAATTGCTCTGTTTTGTGTACATTATTTACAAAGTGATCCAGGAAGTGAGAAAGGAAATCAATCCCATAAACTGTATACTGATTTCCATAGGTTTTATCTGTAAGTTGCTAGTCAGAATGTAACTTTTGTAACACTTCAGCTTTGTGTATCTTTGTCAGAGGTTTTGTTGCACTAAGAACAGTCCTAGACTTACTAGGGAATTAAGCAGAAAAAGACCAAAACCTGCTTGGTTTTCAGAGGTGAGTCTTATTTGGCTGTTAAATGGTGTAGAAATGGTACAGACTCACAGTTCTTGAAAGTCATGTAATATTGTGGTAGGGAAAGGACTGTGGGAAAAATAAGAGCATCAGCAGACAGGAGAGATCCACATGGAAATCTTACCCTTTCAGGCTTCTTCTGGTCCTCTGTTAATGTTCCTGCAAAATATAAGAGAGATTTGTACCTGTGTACATTTTAGGCTGTGTCCACCTCCTGTTTGGTTAAGGGATCTATTTTCTGCCTAACGATTGTGTCCTGAAACTTGGAAACTTATGACATTACTTTCACATAATTTGCAGCATAAGTTTCTAGTGGGTGCGTATTTCACTGTAAGTTTTGTACACATCTTAGAAGACTCAGGTTGGAACACAATTCTCAGAAATGATTTACATTTCATTGTTTAAAGGTTGAAAAAAACAATGAAACAAAACTTTTTCTGTTCTTTCCATTCCGTACTTCCTTCCTCCCTTCCTTCCTTCCTTCCTACCTTCCTTCCTCTTATTTTTCTTAAATATAGAAAGACAAATATTAAAAAAAAAAAAAAAGGCAAATAGACTTGTGGATTTGTGGATGTTCCCACTGAAAAAAAGTATAACAAAAATACACCTTCCTCGAGTACCACACTGAAACTTAGAGGCCTTTCTGGAGATTCCCTAGCTCACAGAAATATGTAGAGTTTGTCATTTATCATCTCTGTACAGTAGTTGTTGCTTTTACAAAGCTTTTATTTATTTATCTCATATTAAACAAGAGTTTAGGAGGCATTAGCCAGGAGCAGTGGCCTGACCTTTATCTGCCTCTGCGCAGTCATGATGACTAATTTTGTGCCGCAGAAACTGAAAATTCAGGTATTTGAAATGTTTGGAAGTGACTGTGTATTCTAAAGAGCACCTGAAGCTGAGTTATTGTCTGTGGGAAAATATGTTCAAAGAAAAAAGAAATAAGAGGTGATTCTAGATTACTCCCAACACAGCTTCTAGGTGGTTGTGGTTTTTTTTTTTTGTTTGTTTGTTTGTTTGATTGGTTGTTTTTTTTTACATAGATAGTATTATTGCACAGGAAATTACATGACATCTGCTTGGTGATGTAACACTAGAAGTTTTATAAAAGAGTTAAAGAGCCTGAGTTCTGTATTGTGATTTACACAGTGAAGCGGACTAAGGTATAAGATGAAAAAGCCATGGTACTGAATACACAGCCTTAGCATATAGTTATACAAATGTCACCCAAAAGGGCAGACCACTCAAGCTATCAGCAAACCTTTCATTTCTGGATCACTGAGTTGCAACCAGCTGTGTTTAGTACCACCCATAGGTCATTAAGTGCAATGAGTTAGATATTGCTGATTGGCTTGCGAAGGGGCAGGTGTTCCCATCACCGAACCATCACTGTGGACATTGCAACTAGCAGAAGGGCCAATGCCTCCCTCTAACTCAGGTCTCAGCTACACTGAAGGAAGATTGTGAGCAAGCTTGTGCGGCTACAGAATTGTAAGTTTTAATAACTCAATATTCTGCCACTTAGTTGAGAATGATTCCTGTGCTTTGGATAGGATTTCAGTCTCCAAGGCTGTCAATCTGATACTACTGAAACATTAAATTCATTAAAGAGATTAGAGTAGGATGGGAAACCTGCATTTGAAAGCTGCAAAATTTACACTTGCACTGTATGATAGGGCAGTGGTGTCAGGTTTGGCACCAGATCTGACATCAAACAAATAAACTTGAAGTCAGTTTTGATTCCAGAAGTGGTCTTGTGAGTCCCTTTTCATCAATTTAAAGGTAAAACAAGATCCAAAATGTTGAAGAATTTAATTTTCTTCAAACTTAGACAATATGGCTTTCGTTGTTTAGAATACTTGCACTGTTCTTGATGATTACACCAAAGATATGACAGGTGGAAAGGGAAGCAAACCCCATTTAATTATGAGAAACAGTGGCAATACTCATAGAACAATAGATATTGGATTGTTTCAGTGATGCACATGGTAGTTACAAACAGCATTAAGTCTTTGGAGGCCTAATCCTTCCTCCCTGTGGCTTGAAACATCATTTACTTCCTGTGGTTACTCCTGAAATTATTCTGCATCCTGAATTTCTCTGGGGTGAGGAAGCAAACCTGTAGGAGCAGTTTCCCCATGTTGTTCCCACATAACCAGCCAAGCTCCTTCAGAGGATAAAGTAAAGAAATTTCCACTGTGAGAAAGCTCCAGAGGGAAACCGGCAATTTGATATTGAGGGTGTTTAAAAGCAACTCCCACAAGGACGTTTATGGTCTTGTATATGTGAGATATCAGAGAGGTCCCTTCTGGCAAGATAACTCTGAATTTGAAATGTGAGTTGCAAATGAGACAAATTATGAAAAGAACATGAAAAAGACATCTGTGTTTTAAACCTATTCCACAAGATTGAAATGATCTCACTGGGTTTAATCCACACTGCAGAAAAGACTAAGAGCCAATTGGTAAGCCAGGGAGGTATTTCTGTGCCAGCACAACCATAAAGGAAAGAACTGAAATGATTCCAAAAAAGTTAAAATAGAAGGTGTTGAGTATTTGTATCTAATAGAGCAAGAAGTTGTTCCTGGTTTTAATATCCTTTTTTCAAAACCATAAAAACTCATAAGAGTACATCCTAGTTTCTATCAGTATATCAACAATGTGTCCTTGCATTATGTATGTACATAAAATTGTTTATGTACACATAGGTTTTTTTTGTTCACTGATCCATTATTTCTTAATGGGAAAATCCCATTTTTCTTCTGCAGAAACCTATTTGTTAGATATTAAGGGAATGACCCCGAAAAAATTTTCTCCGAACATTCTCACGCATTCTGGGTTTTGATTTTTGTTCTTGTCTTTTCCTTGTATTCTTTCAAAGAGGTTCATCACTGAAACCCTGATGGCCTGTTAACTCTTAAGAAATTTATTTGCAGCAGTTTTGAGAAGATTGGTAATCCCTCTGAAACCTAACACAACTCAGTCTAATGTAGGTATCTGAAACAGGTCAAATGTGTCTACGTATTATTAGTAATAAAGAAAGTTTAGGATGATGAGCTCTGATGTAGACAACAGCAGTATAGATATTTATAGTTTAATAATGTAGATCCTATGCACTATACTAGGTCCCATGTGTCCCATTCACATAGACATCAGTACAAATGCAATCAAGTATTTTCTGACAGTATTTGCCTCACTTCTACTTTATGTTCTTCAGCAACAACAAAAAGTCATTATTTCTTGAGAAGAGAAGGACACATAAAAAAACAGACTCTATGCAATTCATGTGTTTTCTGTTAATCTTTTTACTATACTGCAGTGGAAAATACAACAGCAACCAGCTGTGCAACAGAAGGACTTAGTTTCTTTTAAAGGTGCAATACAAAGAAAATGAGTCATTATATATCTTGGTGATATTTTCACCTCTTTTTAGATGTAAAAAAGTAACATACTCTCTTAATACAAGAAATGATGGTCATGTATTTCCTTGAATTTGAGTGCCCCTTGTGCAAAAGTTCCATATTTCAGAGTTTAACTACCAAATCGTGTACACTTTTTTCCCACAATAAGCTCAGTAGTATTTGCTCCTGATATCATTGAATCATGAAGAAAAAGATTTTAGCAGAGACCTTCTATTTAGTCCCATTGTATTGGTATATTACAGTGAAAAGGAACAGTGATTACCTTTTGATTACCTTGTCTCTTTCAAAAGTCTGGAAGTTCAGATTTAGACCTAAGAAGTGTAATTAGAATGTAAGTCAAATGAGATTCACGAATATTGCTTTGAGAGTGGTTGGGAATAGACCCAGTCTTTATCTCAGTTCTCTGACTGCTTCTAATTGTTTCCTTGTCTTTTCACACCCTTTCCCCAGGCACTGCAGATTGCAGTTCCCCTTAAGATACACTTGTGTTCTAGCGACTGGAGTCTGCAGTAGCTCCCAAGAGGAGAACAGTCAGCTTTGTGGAGACAAGAGCTTGCCCCGAGTTAAATGCCATGGTACTGTCTCTGAGCTAGGCAGTTTTTTTTGAGGCAGGCTCCTGGAGAATATCCTGAGGAAGGACTGCTATTTCTTTGATCTCATGTCCTTCCTTAAGCATCCTTCATCCTTACTGAATGCCATAGAAATGGCAAGCCTAGGCCTGTCCTGAAAAGGAAACAAGAGTCC
The DNA here is from genome assembly GCA_013399365.1 of Pampusana beccarii. Lineage (NCBI taxonomy): Eukaryota > Metazoa > Chordata > Aves > Columbiformes > Columbidae > Pampusana > Pampusana beccarii. The sequence continues at coordinate 311,286 of VWYH01007993.1, read as the reverse complement.
TTGCAAAAAAAGCTGAGAACCACAGGAAATGGCAAAAATGAATAAAAAATCTTCAAGGAAATGTGATTAACATTCCTAAAAAACTCAGAAGAATAGAGCCAAAGAGTTCAGCACAGGACCAAAGACTTGCTGGGCATCACTCACTCTGCTGTCTCTGGAGACAACAGAGTGAGGCCTCTGTTGGAGGGCAGGATGAGACAGGCCTTTGTCCTAAACTGCAACAGCCATCCTTTTGTTTTTGTGCTCTCAAATGATGATACACTTGGTATTCGGACTTTTTATTGGGAAAATATATTGCAAGTCAGTATTTCAGAAGCAATCAATAGAGTTTTGCTGTCCCCTCAGGTATTCCTGGTGAGTTTGAATGTGTTATCAATACAGGGCCTTGCCTTTGAAGTAAAAATGATGGCTTACGCTTCTATGTGGCATTCTCTTTCTGGAGACAGAAAGTAAGTGCTTCACTAATAAAAAACAGACAGGTTTCAACTTGAAAACTTTAGAGAAAAGACATCTTTTGATAGGATATATTTGATACATCAAGCACCACACTCTAATATTCAAGCAAATTCTCAAAGCCCAAGATGACATCTCAAGAATTTGGACTGACGCTTTAGGTGTTTGCAGTAATATTTTAATAAGGGACTCACATAAAGTAGGCACATAAGTAGATGAAAACTATAAATCCTATGTACTTGAGGTAGATGTGCTGTTTGTTCAGTCCTGCAAAATGTCAAGGTTTAAAGCTGCAGAGATAAGTTCCCCCTCACTTCGATGATTTATCACTATCTATTGTGCACATAAATATCTATCAGAGAGCGCTATTGCCCAGACTACCTTTCATTTTGTTTATGGAATTTAATAAAACAGACAAGAAGGCTACTGCAAGCCCCTTCTTTCACATGGAGGAGCTGGTATAAATTAAGTACTACCATAAAAAAAAAACCAAAAAAAAAA
>VWYH01007993.1:279978-310308 GCA_013399365.1 Pampusana beccarii | reverse complement strand
AACAAAAAAGAACTGGTAGTAACTTTTTCTACTGGCGAGGATCTCTGTGTAGAGGACTTTGGGTGTATATAAGAGATGCTGTTTTAGTCTGGGAACTCGTTTTTGTAGAGCAGTCAGGCTGCTGCTTCCAGCTGTACTGCAGGCATGGCTTTTTTTTTTTTTTTTTTTTTTTTTTTTTTTTTNGTAGTGTTTAATGCATTTCTAAAGCCATAAAGTATGTTCCACTGCAGTCTGAGGTGTGGAATGACAAGATTCCTGACACTTAGATTTGTTTGTCCTATTAAGTTAATGGGATTTTTGGGATTAGGCCTTCACATTTCAAATAAAGATGTTAATAACATTTCTCGCATGGTTCAATCTTTGTGTGTAAAAGGTCCATTCATACCTTTATACAGCCATTGCACAACCACAATTTCTGCTGATTATAAATCATTTTGGAGACAATAAAAATTACTGATCTCTGAATCAACATAATTGTCCGGAAGTTAGATGTCATAGTAAAGGACTAGCTATTTACTGGCAACTAATTTCAACTCCACAGATAATGACACTTCACAGATGATAACATAAACATGTTTATAGACACAACCTTTAGAGGTCAAGGCTATGTTGACATTTTTCCAAGTTCATACAGTATCAGTGTTCAACACAAATAAATCCAAATCCCTATTACATAGTAAAGCAAACATGCCTAAAATGCTGATTTCATTTTTAACCTAAGTCCCTCACATCTTGTATTGTGGCTGCAACAAAATGTGAAATCTGTTGGTTGTTTTACATAAAGACGACTCCTGTATAATTTCCATGCTGGTTGTAAGTGATTTATACCAAAACACACACAGAAGGTATTAGCAACAGCAGGAATTTCCGTGCATTATTGGGGACAGTCTGTTTGTTTTCCACACAGTATTCAAAACAAAAAGTTAGACATAGGTAAGTGCAGAAATACTTATTTGCTATGCTCTTTTCTTACGTTTCTATGTTTATAAATGCATATGTTGATTGCTACATGTTTGAACAAACACTACTGCCCAGAAATGCTATGTGAAGAGAGCTGCAGGGAAGTGACTTCTATTTCCTAGGCGCAGAAAATAAAGATTTATTTCATCAACAGTTCTGTGAAAGAGCTGATGCCTGATTTCAGAGTAACTAGATGTCTGCTCGCTGTTTTAAGTCCTTCATGGAAACTATGTTTTCAGGCTTGTAATATTGAAGAATTTGCTAGTGTTTGGTCCATACTCCCACTTGCTTTTATTTGCTACAACAAATTTTTTGAGGCTTCTCTGAGACCACTTAGTTACTAGCTGCTTAAACAACACCTTGCTTTCAAAAGCTTTACTAAGTTACTGAAGGGTTTCTTAAACCTGTTTTGAGGGGCAAATCACAAAAGCATCTTATCCAGGCTTCCATCTTCAGGCCTGAAATTGAAGTAGGGAAAGTGAAAAGAAAAGGGAAATGGAAAAAGAAAGGAAAAGAGAAAGAAAACATGAAAATATAAAGTTTTTTTGTTTGTTTGTTAGAAAACAGAAAAAAGAAAAAGGAAAAAAGAAAACAGAAAACAGAAAAAAAAAAAGTAGTAAAATCTCAGCACGCAGGTGTTGGTACTATGGCATGGCTCACTTAGTATAAGAAAATGAAGGGATCCAAAGGAGGATGCTCTGCAGTGTTTCTCCCTTACTGTGTGCTCTGAAATGCAGTGGTATTTGGACAAATGTCCTTGGCACACAGTGTCTCAAAATCGGCACATGAAAGTGTCATTGATTCAGGGGAAAGGAACAGGAAAGCATCACAGGTCCCTTCCTTTCTTCCCCCCTTCCTTCTTTGCTACATCTAAGCTTCTTTGCTTAAGTCAGGATATGTCATGTTAAGAATGTTCGAAATAGCTTTCCTGTGTGATGATTTTACAGTGGTGTCATTTCATATGCTAACAGTGATCCTGACTTGTGAATTAATAGGTCTGTTCTCTGATCAATAATGGGAAATGTATTTCTGCGACTTGCATCTCTTAAGGGTTTATGGGAAATGACTGAAGTGGTGATATAGACCAGGTCACAGTGGAAGCCCTGAGACTGCCATCAGTTCAGAGATACTCGATACTCTTCCATTAGCTAAAGCCTCCCTAAGTAGGACCAGAAGAACCAGGACAATTAATGCAAATCACTTACTTTCAAGAAAGCATGAAGGAAAGACCTTTTATGTGCATTGTGCCTTCTGGGTCACTCCCTAGAACCAAATATTATTCTTAAAGTTACAGTCAAATCTTTTACACTTGAATAAAATTATTATCATTGTTACATAACAGAAACAATTTCCTGTGAGAAGTACGGTAACCAATATAAAGCATGACATGGGAATAGTTCGTGCAATAATGAAGAAAGAATAACTAGCCATACTTGTTCATTTTGGCATTCTGAGAGCCAGATGTTATAAAACTGAGCAAAATAGTATTTCAGAGAAATGGAGACATCTGGTAAAACAGTAGAGTATAATTGCCCTATCATCATTTACTGCAATTCACCTAAGGACAGCCAAGGGATTGTAGAGGAAGATAGCTCAATTTAAACTCATTTCTATTGACATGGGGAAATGTCCTCTTTCCCTGGTTTAATGCCCAAGCAGATGAGCTTAGTAGAGGATGTTATAGAGTCTGAAGTGGTGAAATTCTTCACTTACAGTGTAGAGCTACTGTGATTTTCTCCTAATGACTATTTTGAAATCCTGAGAGAAGACAAACAAACAAACAAACAAAAATTTGTATTAGTCAAATTTTGAAAAAGAAACTCAAGCCAAATAATCTCTTTGATTTTAAAAGCTAGTTATTGATATATTGATTTGCCTGAGATTTTGGGGAGAAACTGAGGCTCTGACATAAGATGTTGATTATGTTTGTACATGAACCATAGGCCCACCTTACAAGGTACTGTGGTCCTTCGTTATTATTAGATCTCCCCTTTCTTTTCTACTCTACTTTGTTTTCCACTGTTCCTTTTGCATTCCTTAAATGACGGTGAACAGCCTAAGAAATAGTTCAATGCATACACCACAGGTGCGCTATTTTTAAACTGTCTCCTTTGACAAATCCTGACAATGTATGCACAGTTTGTGCTTAAGCGGTCTGGGAAATCTCCACCTCTCCCCAGTTCTGGTACTATAATTTTTTGGCAAACCGAATTGTGTGATTGTTTGTAGAAGAGCAGTCTTCAGAAACGTTCTAAAACTGGAAATAATTTAGTTACAGATAATAAATATGGAAGTGGCTTGCCATGATTCTGAAAGCTACCCTCCCTCCACCACACATTACAGCTGCAATAAACATGTTTTCAAGACCTAGTCAGTGCATCTTCATTAAAAGAAAGTGGTCATCCATAATAACATCACTCCTGTGACCCAGGTAAAGTGAACATACTGTTGTGATGTCCCTGCTTTTAAATGGCAGATGATGCTTGTTCAGGAGGAATTGTGAGGTTATGACAGCCACTGGTGTCAGTAGCAGCGAAAATCAGATCCTATGAATTTCTAGCTATATTAAAAATGCAGAATATTTTGCAGTCACTCTCTACTAACATTTTCTTTTACCCTTTCTACGTCAATGAAACTAGGAAAAATTAGGTTTGTAATGCGATGCAAGTGTGACATGGTATTTCTCACGTGTGTAAGTAATCATAAGATTTCATATTGTAACTGTTTGATATTTACATTTCTGATGGTCAAAAATTTCTCTTTATTTTGGGAATTTCAGATACAAAATTTTGATCAATTCTGAGCAATTTTGATCATTCTGAGCAACTCTAAGAAAAAAGAGAAAAAAGAAAAAAATAGTTATTTTCCAGCTTCTGCTTCAATCTCAAGTTTTCTTGCTTCTAAAAATTATTAAATTCCTACTTCAGTGTGAGAAATGGGCTCTAGACAGAACTGTAAATATATTAATTTTTATTTTATTTAGAAAGAATAACTGTGATGGATAACCTTGGGTAAGGGTCAAACTCCAACCCAGCTGCTCACTCCTCTTCCTCAACAGGATGGGGAGAAACTGGGTCAAGAGAAACTGGGTCAAGATAAAGAGAGGGAGATCACTTACCAATTATTGTCGTAGCAAACCAGACTGGACTGGGGGAAAATGGATTTAATTTATTATCAATTAAAATAGATTTGGTTAGTGAGAAACAAAAGTAAAAGTAAAACAATATCTTTCTCCCATGCCCCTCTCCCTAGGCTCAACTTCACTCCTTATCTCTTGACATGTCTACTTCCCACCAGTGGTGGGGCAGGGGATGGGGCTGTGGTCAGTCTGTAACATCTCCTCTCTGCTGCTTCTTCCCCTGATCCAGCCTGGGCTCTTCCAGGGACAGAGCCCAGTGGAGTATTTGCAGCCCTTACCTCTGCTCATGGTGGATATTCCTGCAGCCTCTGTCTGCCAACACCCTGGCACCAGCACCCCATATGGAGCTTTCCTCAAAATCAGGATGTCATTTTATTTTCATTCTCTGGAATTCCATGATCCAATTTTGTGTGCTCTACGTCATCTGTCTTAATCCCGAGGACACCCTCTTGACATGTCCGAAATAGTAGAGCTCTGGCTTGTGCGCTGACTCCGGTTTGTTTCACACCCTGTAGTCTGCTGCCATTTCTTCTTTTTGAGATGCAGTTCTCTCCTTTATGACAGCTCTCAACATTACTGCGTGCATTAAAGGTCCCATTTTTCTCTAAGATCATTTCTGAAACACCTTCTGTGAGTTTCATGTTTATTTAATAAGAGCAGAGCTCCGACATTGCATTCTTCGTGTCAGTGATTTACCTTGCTGAGGGAAGCAAAGAGAAATGGCATTCCTATTCAGCAAATCATGAAAACAACTTGAAACTAACTGCAACAAGTGTAGAATCAGCTTTACTGCTCTCACAGACATGCAGCCATTGCAAAAAGCACTTGCTACCAATTCCATCTGATAATTAATTTTAATTGAATTCTGGCTTAGTCCAAGATGAAGATCTCCCTGAAGCTACAGAAGTTTTTCCAACATAAGACTCAACTACTTTATTCCAGTTGCTAATCATCCTCACTGTTAAAAATATACTCCTAATTTCTGTTTTAACTTTATCCAGTTCTATTCCAATTTATAACAATTGTTTTCTGCTATTCTTTGTCCTCACATTCTATAGAGCACTTTAATGCGCTTGAGTTTATAAACCCCAGGATTACATTTACTCGTTTTACTGTTGCATTATGCTGCCCATAATAACTCCTTTTCAGAGTTATTATTTTCCAGAAGACAGTCCTCCCTTTAGTTGACAGGGCCCACATTCTTTGCTGCAACTGTATTAAAACACATTTTATAGGAATGTGTCCAACGAGCCAAATGATACAGACTGTGCTCAGTGATTGCTTCTTCCTTGTTTACGGCTCTGCCAATGCTTTCATCATTCACAGATTTGTACAGCACTTGTTTTACATTTAGGTCCACTACACTGACGGCATGCCATTTGTACTAAAAGTGCATCCTTCCAGTCACTATGTCCCAGCAGCTGCTGCTTTTGATATTTGTCAGTTAGTTGTTAACCCTTTAGAATGCGATCCGTTGGTACTAACTGGTGGGGATTCTCTCTCTTTCCTTAGAAAATAAAGCTTATTCAGTTTTTCTGTCTCAGTAATCATGTACCCTTTTAAACCCAAGCAAGTTTCAACCAAATTGAAAGAGGAAGGTAGAGCCCTGAGTTTGTTCCTCCAAGGTTTATCAGAACAGGCAACTAGAGATGAAAGAAACATTCTCTGTGCTTTGTAATGGGAGCAAAGGTAAGAATCTCATAGGGTGCACAGGGCGAGGTTAGGAACAAAACCTTGGACAGAGCTGGTGCTCGTGGACCTCCTTGCTGGTGAGAAGGCTCTTCCATGACGGGTAAATGTGTTGGGGGGTTGAACTTACGAGTGACTGTGGACTTTTACGGTCTACTTTTTCCACAGCTGGTTTTCTTTCCAGCCTCCTGTCTTTGTTTTCATGTGGGGACCTCCTGAACATACAGCAGTTGTGGTTGTGACACAAGGTGGACTGTGATTAGCTTCACCCACTGGATCTGAGAACGCATACTGTCGCGGGGGAGTGATTTTAGGGTTCTGCTTGCTGCAGAACAATGTTTAGATTTCTTAAAGAGAAGTGTGACCCTAAAGAGTTTGGTGGTGGGTTTACTCTACTATTTACTGCGTAGGGGAGATATACCAGACCAAATATCGCTTACCTTCTTTCCAGGTGCGTGTATTCATCCATGAAGCAAACCTTCAGGCATCTTCTCTCCCTGAGGCCTGTTCGCTCCAGGGGCTGTGTTTTATAGCTCCAAAGGCAAACTCTCAGGTGACGTGTATATCTGTCACGATGCAAACGTTCAGGGTTCTTCTTCCCCTGATAACCATTCACTCTGGAGCCAGTACCTAGAGCTCTGAAGGCAAACTTTCAAACAGGCAAACCTGTAATTGCATGCAAAGTAGACTTTCAGGAAGCAAGATTTTCAGGAAAAATATTTAATGGAGTAAAATAACAAAAGGGCTGGCTCAAGCTGGGTACCTTCACAGAGGTCTGCCCAAGCATAGAAAACTACAAACTTTTATATTTTTACAGACTATTCACACCAAGATCAAGTCCAATAGAAAAATTTCACCACCAGATACTTTGCTCCCCATTGGACTCCTTTTCTCTGACTCCACATGGGTCCTTTGTTTGGTTATAGACATTGGTTTTGGTCCATATCCTTGAAGGTGCCATTTTGTCTGGGTAAATCCTTTCTTCTCAGTGGAGTGCAAAACCCCACTGTGCAGATGTCTCAGTGTTAGCCTTGGATCATTGTTTTTCCAGTCAGTTCCTTTTTCCAGCTAAATGCAAGCTAGAGTTTATCTTGCAGGCGTTTAGTGTAGTCTGCGGTTGCTTTTAGTAAATACAAGCAGGACATTACAGCTTAAAATTTTAGCAAATTTAGTTTACCAAGTAACATAAATCAAAGAGTACACTAAAAATCATACAACCTTGTATCTCTAAATAATCCATTACGCTTGGTGTGCATCTACTTAACTAAATGACTAATATTGAACTTGAATTGGGCTCATCCACTGACCTCTGAATAGTAAAACCATTGCCATACAGCTCACTTATTTAGCAGAGAGAGCTCAAAGTGGGCTCATCTAGGCTGTTGCATTTATAGAACGAAGTGATTGACTCGTAGTCAAATTGCATACAGTAGGAAAAGTATGCAAGAGACTCCCTGCGTCCACAGGCCACCAGTGTTCAATGTGCTGTTCTGCTTCCTGGGGGGTCTCCTGCAAGGAGTTCTTTGCCTCCTCTTGAGTCTGGACAAAACTGCTACTGGTTTGGCAGGCAGGGGGATCGAGTGCATCTGCCACAGCGTACAAATTTCTGATGGTAGGACCAATTTTCCCTACAATATGTGGCAATCCATGCTGTCCAGAATTCATTTTCCTTCTTTCTTTTTATCCTTCACAGTTGGTTCCTGAATCATCTCTCCTTTCCCTTTCTGATTTCTGACACACTACTAGCCCACATCCAGTACTTTCTTTCAAGATTGAGAAATTGTTAAAAGAATTAAATTATCAGAGCAGAAATCTCCTCAGTCAACACTTTCGGGAATCTGTTGACATTAGTTATTCATGACCTGATTTCAAAATACATCTAATGTATGTCATCTAGCATCCTCAGTTACTAATGGACTGGAATTTCTTGAGCCTTACGTGATGCAACAGCCAATTATTTTCTTAGATAATGCATAACCATTAAAAAAAAAATACATCTACCTCTCCTTTTAAAAGCAGCACAGAAGCATCTGCAATTAATTAAATTATGCCTCCAACATCAGAGACCAGTCTGAGTCTTATAAAAGATGAAGACCCACCATGACATCAAAAGCTGACATTTTTGTTTTAACTTGCCAGCTCATTCAAATCATGCTGCCCAGCAGCTGACCAGTGGTAATATAATTGACAAAATGTGTAAACAATCAGACTGTACACTAAAGCCTCTTTTAAAGGCACCTGTGGTATTGGTGGATCTTTACAAAATGTTTTAATGTGAACAAGAACATCCACAAAACTTGCAGTGTCTCCTATTGTATTTTCCCATTTCAAATTTTCTTTGAATTTTGAAAAGACTTAAACCTGTCCTGCAAATGTACAGAGAGAAAAAGGAGAACTGAAAAGAAAACCCAAAGCCATGACTAGGTGTTATAATCCGTGGCTTGTTTAAAAGTGGGAAACTCATATCCATAGTAAAGTGAATCATCAGTGATTTCCTGTTTTTTTTTTTTTCTTTCTGAAAATAAGCATGCTTAGCACTCAGAGAAAATAAAATAAATTGGTTCTCAGCATGCTGAAGGTGTTCAGCTGAAAACATTGTCACTGTAAGGAAAGTAAATAGAAGTGTCTGGTTTATATTAATGTTAGCAATCCCTTCACGGAAATATAGCTACGGCACCAATCACAGAACAGAGTACCAACTCAGAGCCCTGAGTACTGTAAAAATCCTGGACTAAGGGTCAATGGATGTCTTCTGTTTATGCTAGTGGAAATACTCTTTTGGCTTGAAGGCACACTGCATCTAGGAAGCAACACCCTTGATTATAAACTCTTAGTTGTGTTTTATCTTGATATATGTAAAGTTTTTCTCCTAAGTGTGATCAGTGCAAGATATTTTGAAAGTGGATTGTGAAAAGCTTCAGGCAGAAGGAAAGTATTGCTTCGGTCTATACAGTGGTCCTATGGCTGTCCCTGCAAAGGCAACTTGCCTTAATTTTACCATGTATTTTAAAGACTATGAGTATGGATTTTAAACCAAGATAAATATGTATATATATGTACAGGAATACGTATATTTCATCTGTATTTGTATCTCTATACAGCTCTAAAGGTAGATTATTTGTGCTATTTATATATGTAAATTATATATTGATATATATTTTCATATACCCTTTACAACTTTTTATATACACTTATAAAGTTATATCCATGTAGATATTTATATCTATAAAAAGTTAAAACTTTCTCCTAGTCTGCAACAACCTTATCTATGTTAGTTTGATGTAAGCTGCAACATTTCTGAAAAATTTTCTCATGCTACAGAAAAATTGTTCTCCTTTCCTTCTTTCCACCCACCAAAACCCCCCCACTTCCTTTCCCAAAATATCTTTTAAGGAAAATTAATTCAAATACAGTAAGACAAAACATTCTGCTGAAAGGATGGCTGGTTTAATATATACTACATATCATATATATAATGTATTAATATAATATAAATAATATCTATTGTATGAAGCAGAACTGAATTGGACCAGTAACTCTTGTGGCAAATTACCTTCCATAATCCTTTTGCCTGCACACCATGATTCCTTTTCCCCCATTTCTTGACTTTATTTTCTGGTACCTCTTTCTCTGTGCCAGATCTGTCAGGTTTCCTGCCCTTTCAAGTCTTGATGAATTAGAGGCCAGTGACTTCGTAAGGCTCATTTTATTAGCTGTAGCAGTGCTGGAATGCAGGAGTAGCCCCCAAGTGAACTTCAGGGCAGAATTGTCAAATCATACATTATTTAACCGCTGTAGTACTCCCAGGTCCCACTCTTGAAATATTAAGTTGGGACATTTTCAGGTAAGTGTGTGTTGGGCTGAGGAGCGTAGCTTCAAAATAGTAAAGATATAGGACAAATATTATTGGAATATTTAACCCAATCCTCCACAGAGAAACACAATGCAGCAATGAATTCCATCATGTTAAACGGTGATGACCATGACACAAATTATCAGAGTTGACACCTGCTATTCATCGTGACACTTGAATATCTGGTTTACAAGACTTCAGGCAGCAGATCTCAAGAAAACACTCATCTTGAGGAAATACAATGTATTTCTTTGTATTATATATATACATATATGTATATATATATTTGAAGTGTAACACAATGGTGCTTCACACAGGAAAAAAAAAGTATTGTAACAAGTGATTTACTTCAGTAAAAGCAATACTATATAGCTGCAGGGAACATTCTTTGTGAGGCTTTGCTCTAATGAAGTCTTTTTCCTAGACTGTGGCAGTGCTAATCATTTTATGAGTTACTGTGACAAAATTTTTCTCTTGTCAGTAATTCACAACTTCGTTCTGCTGGAGTCTGTTGGAGGTTTGACATGGACTCCAACTCTGTTTCTTTGTTCTTGGTGTTTCCTGCTTTGGCTATTCGAGTCCTACCTTTGCCTTTCAGTACCCAGGTTACAACTATGCAGCATACTCCTGACATATTCATTCCAAGCTACCTCTAAGCAAAGTAGTTCAAGTACTGGAAGCAGTTTAACCTCAGAATAAATAACACCATTCAGGCTACTTTGAAGTACTGAGCACCTCAGTGACCTTATTACCTATCAAGCGAAACCATATTTTGCCTATTAAGGACAGGCTGTGCTATGTATTTAGTACATAAATTTGGTATGGCTGCAAGTATCCATGTAGCTAAAGTCTAAATTATTGGAAATCTGTGGGGTTTCCCCTTTTGGGGTCTCTCTAGGGGCACCTTGATAGCTGGGCAGCATGGAGAAAGGACAGATGGACACATGCCACATGCTGACCTGTTGACAACAGGAACCGTCACACCAGCAAAACCTGAACAGCATCGACAGCTGAATTTTCACAAGGACCCTGTTATAACACAGAACATCAGTATGTTTATAGCTTCATAGAGGCCACAGTGGAGAATTATGTGTCTGATTAATCATGTTTAATTACCAGCTCTTATTAGGCTCACATCCATTTTGGACAGCATGCTGTAATACAGCAGAGCCATCACTACCCGCTGTGCAAACAGAAGTGGCACACAGACGTGTGCAGCTCCTCTGACTCCTTTTTGTCTGAAAATTGCAGCTGAAAACTGTGGTACTGTCATCCAGAATGCATAAAACACTTAACGTGCTTTCATCTTGGTTTACATAAACCTCATTTCAACACTGATATTTCAGGCTACCTGACATAGTGCTTCATGTGGAACATAGCCCCTTATTTCAGGAAGAATTTTTTTGGACAAACTTTTTTTTTTTTTTTTTTTTTTTTTCCCCCAGTTTATGGTTAGAGATACATTGGCAAGAATGTTTTGGGTATATCAGTCTTTAAAGTTAAATAAATAAAAGTCATGTGCGAGGACACATTTGCTATCTTGCGTAAAAGTTAATCTGGTAATAAGAATTTGCCTACCTGAATAAGCTTACCTGATTGGAAGTTTGAAACTTTTAACAGCTGATTTCCTTATGATTCTCAGAATATATCTTTGTTCTCAATAATGTTATAATGACGGTTTGGTTTAAAGATAGTTATGATATTAATACATACAATGTATAAAGCAGCTTGCCTATCATTCCATCTACCTCAAAAGTCCTATTTTTACAGCACGCACAATGAGAAAAATATTCCCACCAATGCTGAATACAGAGTGGTAGAGATAAGAATCACACTCTCAGGCATTTTTACAACTCTTGCATTTAAATATGCTTAGCAAACTTCCATAATAATAAAATAATGTACTTGCAAATACTGACCCTGCTAAAGGAATTGATTTTAAAATGTAAAGAAAAAATATTAGGAACTGAGCATCTGCTGTGTTTGCGTCTCTAAGATCTCCATTTGGCATTATTTGTCTGCAAATTTACACTCCCAGGATTTGTTTAGAAAGATACTGGAAACATGCTGGTACCTTGCATGCCAGAAAAAATATGTAGATGAGAAAAATGAATGAATTATTAAATTATATGTTAACTTCCCAGTGAATGTGGAACATTTAGAAATTCCTCTCTCAGAGCAGAGAGTCACCTTTTTTATTTTTGTTGCTATGGAACCTCACTATCTATTTTACAAAACCATCCTCTCTCTGGCACTAAATGTAATTAATGACCTTTTTAAAATAATAATTTAATGATCTGCTTCCCCTTCCTCCACACCCCCCCGAATCCCAAATTGTACCAGAGCTAACAGTTCACAAAAGGCCCATACTGTTATTTTATATGGACACATTGTATCTGGCAGTGCTTCACCTGGATGACATGTTTTCAGGAAGCAATGTGAATGAAGCATTAATCCATTAAAAAGTTTTTGGTTTGTTGGGTTTTTTTTGTTTGTTTTGTTGGGGTTTTTTTTGTATTTTCTGTGTTAATATTCTGTACCATTCAAAAATGACTTGATGAAAGGAGAGCTTTTGCAAGACAGTTCTGACTCCACAGAGCTTGAATCTGATCCTGAATTGTGAAACACAAACACTATGAACACTTATACAGGCTCTCATAACTTCATGTTTCCATTGCCTCATGGAAACCCTCAAAAATTTACTGACACTCTCACAGGCTTTCATCCAGTGTTTGGCCAAGTATATTCACCTGGGGTCTTTAACCCAAAATAAGTACATTTGTGGCAAAGTTCTTAGCTTTGCTTTGGTCTCTTTACCGCTTTCTGTTTAACAAGCTTGCAAACAGTTGAATCTCGCCAAATAGAAGCCTCACATAGGAATTTGGGGAGGTGACATGCCATTCCTTACAGCCACAGCATAGAGGAAATATTGACATTGCCCTGGAGAAAGGAGCAACTTTGACAGAATATTTTGTCATTTTCTGCCTAACTAACTTACTATATGACTCTGAAAGAACTGCAGCTTGGGACTACACTGGCAGCCTCAGTTCTGTACCAAAGTATGTGACTTCCAGGGCAGAAAAATTGCAAAAGGGTTCTCCTCAGGTCTGCCTGTTGGACTGTTGCACCCGTACCATCACTTTAGAGAGGCTGAGATCAAACCCAGATTTGCTGATGGCACCACTCTGGTGGCTGTCAGGAAAGCACATGGGCTGAAAACTTCAGTTGCACACTATGATCTGTGATACGTACATTTGCAGCAGCGACAGGTCCCCTTCAAACAGGCTTCAGCTGACTGCCTTCAGCTTGCACATTCAGCGATGGTCTGGGATTAAAGCTCTGACTTGAACTCTGGCAGCAGGGAGCAGATGGGATTTGAGGGTAGCCGGGTTTGGATGTTTCAAGAACGGTAGGTGAACATTGTGCTACCTCATGGAAGAAGAGACAGGCTTCATCTTGTTCTGGAGAGCAGCACAATCAGTTTCTGAATAAAGAGAGGTGGAGACTTTGTCTATGCAACAGATTTTTCCTTTACTCACCAGAAAATCACTTCAACTTTCTCACTGTAGTGAAGTGAATTTAACTGCTCACAGTGAACAGACAGAACTAATTTATGTTTTCTGAAGAGTTTCATGCAAACTGCCAGTTCTTTCATTTTGCCCATTTTCCAGAACCTTCTGATTGTAGAACTGTCTGAGTTGTGCTGACCGGTAACTGATGATGCCAACGTTCATCTCAGAAAAAGGTCAAGATTTCTTCAATCCTTTCAGACAAGGTTCATCTTTGAGAGGAGCATCTAACAAAAGCTTTGTGGCAAGGTGGGAAAGAAGGGGGAGAAAGGGATATTCGTTCACATGCTTCTCAGCTTTCTGCTGAGAAGATTCATCATCAAGAGGTGGAGTAGTGAGGATATTCCCCTGATTCCAGATTTGCCTCACCAGTCTCTTTCTTTCTGTGGGTTGACTTGGCCATAGCTCCTGGCTCATGTCAGTGCTGCTCCTCAGCCTGCTTTCTGTTTCTTCCAAGCAATTTCTATAGCTTTAACAACAACCTCCCTGCAGCTGAGATGCACAATAGGAGTAACTTGCTTGTTTTGGTCAGAACACCTGTCAATAAGAACTATATTTTTGGTACAGCCTCTTCCTTCATGCCTCAATAGACACCCCTGTTCCTTTAGCACCTGTTCCTCAGCTGCTGCTTTAGCCTGATGTGTATTTCACACACATGGGTTTAAAGCCAACCAAAACCTGAGGCTGACAACAAGAGAGTGACTTACACAAACACAGCTGAAACATGAAGAGAAAGGTTTCCTCACCTGGGGAATGAGGCACACAGAAGAAGACTGGGGGTTTATATTACTCAGAATAATGTCAAGGTCTGTGAACAACACTGCAGGAGGTAAGCGAAAGAGGCCTTAATAGAGACACCAGTGAGATAGAAATGTCATGATCTGTGGATCCAGGGGAACAGAAGAACATTGTCCTTTTTATGCCTCCTGTAAAGAAGAGAATACTTTTGGAGGTGGCTTTTACAACTGGTACAAAACATAACTTATGTGAAAAATTATATATATATATATATATATATATATATATATAAAGGCTTTTCCTAAGTTTTCTGACTTCCTCAGGCTAGATGATCCTGATCCAAGAGCTAGTACCATGCGCTACTTTGATATGCGATGCTAATGATGTGAGTTGAAAAATACAGTATAAAATTTAAACAAAATGTGCATAATTATTTTATTTTAGAATTTTTTGGATGTCTCTAGGAATTCTCTGCTATATTGAAAAATTGTCTAATACCTTAGCATTAAATAAGTACGTATCTGAAATGCAAACCGTCAAATACTGGATAAAAATATTCACTCGATTTAAGCTACCTTGCAGCTACAGTCCTACACTTAAATCATTAGTTTCATTCACGCCTATGTGTTTTCAAAGAGAAATTATGGCCTTTAATAAAATATTATGATACCTAACTCTTATGTGGTGTTTTTTTCACCTGTACATGTCACAATGCTTTAGAAAGGAAGTCAGCATCATTAAAATTAATGAGGAGGTTTAGAAATGAGTGATTAATGTATCACACATTCAGAAATGATTGCAAAATTGGTTGTTGTATGCCTGCATGCATGCAGAGAACTAACACTAAGGCGCAAAACTATTGCTTGTTTTACAAACATGTGGGGATGTGGTGGGTGTGTGGGAGAAAATGTAATTTCCCCCAAATATCTCCTTTCATATGACATTACTGGAAGGCTGCTTGTTTTCTGGGCTCACTACCGATTTTTAAAACAACTACTTCTTTAGCATCTCCACAGTCGCCTTTGTATTCTTTCATTTTCTCTGAATGAATGACATTGCTCTCTTTCCTCCTTCAGAGTAGCTAGGAAACTATTAGAAAAGAAAAAAAGAAGAAAAAAAAAAAGATCATTCTAATATATTTAATATGTAAATATAATACCTGGAAAACAATGTCTTTTATGTTTCTCATTCATTCAACTGCCAGCCTTCTGTATATGAGGCAGAGGCAGTGAGTCACAGCAAGCCCTATAAAAATGGTTTTGTCTGAGTCATTTGCAGAACTGTAACACTTATTTTTGCCAGCTTCTTAAAAAATGGAGGTCTGTAGTGGCACATGAGAACATGCACGTCTTCATGCACACACATTTCCACACACATATGCTCTCCTTGCTTTTAATATTTGCCAAGGCTGGAAATGTAGGAAGGCATCCCCTGTGTAAATAACCCATTATTGCTCCTTCAAGCTTCTGAGGCAGGTATAGCTTACTTTCTCAGGGTCTGAATGAGCACATCCCTCACATCAACCGTGTTTTTTCTTTAAATTATAACTTTTCCTGGAAAGAAAGGTGGAATAGTTTGGTAGATTTATGACAAAAGAAAGGAAAAAAACCCACAAACACTTTCTATGGCTCATTTACTTTAACAAAAGTAAATTTAATAAGTATCTGCTATTCTCCACATCAATAAACTGCAGGTTTAAATTCAATCAGCCTGTCCTTACTGTAAGCAAGAGCCATGCCAACAGTTCATTCTTTCTTGAATTCCTTTTGAATAAAATGCATTATTGAACCTTATAGTACCTCATGCTTGAAAAAGAAAGAAAGGAAAAAGGAAAGGGAGGTAAATTCCCGTAATAAAAAGGATCTTAATTTTAAACTAAAATTTACCTACATTAATCAATGTCATTGAAGTTCAGCGTGCTTTAAGGTATAAAGGCTTGAAAGATGCTCTTAAAATGCAAAGAAAGAGCTAGCTAGGTAACCTAATGAACAAATGAAGAAGAGGGCAAACAATTGTTATGGAACCTGTCAGACTGTTAATGACTTTGACGCAAACAGATTTTATATCAATAGTAAAAAAAATCTTTAGGTATCTTTAAAGGTAATATTTGTGGTTAGTAAATTTTCTTACATTCCTCACCTTCCCATAATGCAATAACAGGAGATGTGATAGATCCCCTTAATCACATAGTGCTTAACAATTCCCCCCGCTTGCTAGTTATGAAAAATAAGACAACAATCCCAGGCAGTCTCTAGTTTGCTTTGACTGTCATATTAAGAATATTCATGGTGAACACATTCTAAGTGTTCAAAAATGCCGTCCGTCAACAGCAGAGTACTCAGCTAGAACTGCACATGGTTTTCACATGATTGCAAATCTTGTTATTTACACTGATGAAAGACTCAAACAGCTGCATAAGACTTACAGTGCACATTTTCATCAGACTGAATGTTTAACCTTATTTCTGTTGTTTGTTCTACTGAATGATCCAGCCATGTAAATTATACTGTAGTTTCATTTAACATTTTATAATAGAGACATACTCTCCTCAGATTGCAATCATAAACACTTATACTAGTTAGTATCATCTAAGCCCACCTCCCAGCAATACACTTCTTCCAAATGTCCAAGGATACCAACTCAGCATAACATCATTTCTGCCTTTGCTCCCTCTCCTCCATCAAAACCAAGCAAAATCCTCTAACATCCTTTGAGTGTGAGTTTGTTTGGTTGATTTTTGTGCTTATATTTTCTCTATGGCCAAGTGCAAACAAGATGTAGTCCCACTTAATTCCACTACAGTGGTTAATTATAAAAACAATCAATAAAACCCCAGAATCCTTCTGGTGTACTGCACTTGAAATGAGAGGCAGTTAAACAAGAAATACAGCAATGCAGTTAGAGATGGAAAATCACTCCTGGGTTTCAATCGTTCTTGTATTAAAGCAAATAACTGTCATATTTTTACTCACTTCACTTTCTTCAGAGTACAAAATTACAGACAATACTGGAAAGAAGGAGCTAAAGACCTCGTTTTGATTTGCTGGGTTGCACTGTTCTCCAATAAATATAATTCTCAAATAAGTATAATCAGATACAGGTGTATAGATCTACAGCTGACCCTTCTCAGCATTTGGTTGACAAATACATTCCCAACCTGCATATATTTTGAGAAGACTGGAAACTCTTTTGTTACACTTACAGAACACCAAATTTATTTCTATGTAAATTATAAACATGTGTTCTTATCAGCTTGAAAAGGAAGGTGAGCCTGTGCCTGCCTCTGAATGATGGTGCAGACCCATCACCATAAGGTGGTGTGCAACAGGACCAGGCAATGTGTCATCACACAATAGATGAAGCGTGAGGATACATGACTCACCTTGTGCTCCTGCCTGCTAAGCCAAGAGCATATTTCAGGAAGATAAAGCCAGGAAAAATGAAGTGATTTCCTTCAG
Organism: Pampusana beccarii; assembly: GCA_013399365.1. Classification (NCBI taxonomy): domain Eukaryota; kingdom Metazoa; phylum Chordata; class Aves; order Columbiformes; family Columbidae; genus Pampusana; species Pampusana beccarii. The sequence goes on along the minus strand of VWYH01007993.1, from coordinate 292,902 downwards.
AATGATGAGGAACTGAAGATCTCTACACCAGCAGATATGCCTGAGGAGGAATAAATGACCATTGTGGATTTTTGTGATAAGGGCTTTATGTCAATGACTCTTCTGCTGGTTTGCACAGAGTGAAGTGATTTTAAAAGCCCATGAATAAATCTGCTATAACACCCAAGTCAATTACAGCTTTAACTTGTTTCAGGAAGTTGACTGCAGGTGTTGTGTGCTCAGGTGCCTCTGACTGAACACAACTGGTTTTGGCACCATGACAGCTAGACATGAAATAAACCCTAAGCACCTTCAGCTAACAAGCCGATCACAAGTAATGGAGTGCACAGAGCAAGGCAATCTGGCCAGTCATCATTAATGTCAATCAACTAAACTGAGTCTCCATAATCATGCTCAGACACAATAAAATATCCCAAGATATTCCAGTGACTGGCAGACCCCAGAGGCTACATTTACCCATAAAACGTAAATGTTTCCAATATTAAAATAATGGAGCTGCTAAGCCTGCTTAAGAACGATCAGTTCCCAGCCCATATTCTTCCACTGACTCGTGATGCACAGTGGAGGCTGACAGGGCACGATGTGTTTGAAGCTCACTCTCATATCTTCACTCCTTCCTATCGCTAAAGAACTTTTTATTTAAAGAATTTACTGAGATGTTTTAGGCTTCACAAATATTTTCATTATTTCTGATACCAAAAAAAGTTTTACTTCCTCTTCCACACTATATTGTTGGTACTACTGATATAGGAACACTTTTTCTTGAAGAAAGATTAATATTATTGAAAGAGGACTAAATAGCTGCCAAAGAATTTTTCCCTCTATGTGAAGGACAATGACTTTAGCTTTGGAAATGGACAGGGTGTTTAAGAGAAAGTAGAATTTAGTTCCTCTGTTTGGCTTAGTCATAATTATCTACTGCTTGCATGGGTTTGTTTAGTATCTTTAGTTCAAGCAAAATTAAGATCCTTACTTTGTTCTCTGTCATTCTTTGTGTCCTGTACACACAGAATAAATTAAGAGATAAAAACTATCCAAGTACATGCAAAATACATGCATTTTTAAAAGCTTCTGATGAAATTGTTGCTAGCTGAAACAGCAGTAATACTTTAAGTTTGTTTATTCATAGTTACTTGCTTTGTGAATCAATAGAGCTCTGATGTCTAGGCATAGCTCATGTAAGTTAAAGTCAGAAGCATTAGCATTTTCCTCAAACAAAACACAGAAACCATGTGTATTTCAGTTTTAATGGCACTACTCCTAATTAAGGTATATTCTGTTTTAAATATTCATTTCTAATTTACATGACTATAACTATGGGAAGAACCTTTTCTCAGAAGGGACTCACAGAAATAAAGAAAATCTTGCCTAGTCACTTACAGTTAAAACTTTAAAATTTTCTATTCAGTGAAAAATCAATACAAAAGATAAGTATTGTATTGCTTTCTGGAAGCACTGAGTTTCAAGCCTAGGCATATCTCTTGCAAAGCAGAAATTGTACAGTAATTTTATCACAAAAGATACCGTAGGAAGGTGATGCAGTAACTAAGGAAACAATTTTAGTAATGCAAAAACAAATGTTGGAGGAATCACAGGACTGAATTACGAAAGTCATTTTTAGGCCTGGTAATAATTTCTGTCAGAGTAAGCTGTCAGACATATTGCTCTTCTCTGAACCAACCTGCCTCACCAGCTCTGAGTATGGGGGGACGATCACTTTCCTAGTCCTGCTGGCCACACTATTTCTGATATAAGGCTGGGTGCTGTTGGCCTTCCTGGCCACCTAGCCACGTTAATTCATTGTCTTGAATTAAATATAGCTGAGGTCTGTCCTGAGACAGAATGAATGACTTAATGTATCTGGCACTATATAAACCTTAATAGCAACCTTCTTCCTTTTTTTTTTTTTTTTTCCCTGTGGTATGGTCTTACAGCCACTAGCCCACAGACATATTTGCCTCCTGTATCCTTAATAGGTAAGCTGCACCAATATGCAATGGAACTGAAAAATCATGAGTACAGAGGAAGAAAATTCAAGGAGATCTCACTCTGCACTGGTGGAAAAAGATCTCCACTAATGATGAGTCACCCTTAAGTACCTAAATTGGAGTAACTGCTCAAAGACACCTGTAATTAAACCACAGAATTTCATTCTTTGTGCCCATTCTTCTTGAAGATCTATAAAAGTGATATTCCTTGTTTCCCCACTTCAGGAGTTACCCATAAATTGTTGAGTGTGATGTGACTTCAGATTTGTCTATTAGGTTAAAAGTGGCATGAAAAGCAGTCTCTCAGAAGTTTTATCCTGTCTTTGATGTGTTCTAGCTCATGTGCTGGAAGAGGGACTGAGCATCCAGTTTCTAATAATCTTCTCCAGAACACTACCGCTGTGACTTTGCAGGAAGAACACTACACAGTTTTCTAGAACCCATCCACTGTGGATAAGGTCACTAAAATTCTGTATTCCTAAAGAAACAACAGGACAGATAATGACTGTAATAATACAAGGAGGTGGTAAATAAATGGAACAAATGGAGTGTTATATATAAATGGCGTTGGAAGGAAATGTAAGGGTTCATCATGGAAGTTTTTGCATGAGAGTTGGAAGTCTAAATAGCAAGATGGGAGCATAGCTCTGAAGAAAGGAAAAGTCTGTTGGAAACTCGGTGGAATACAAATATTAGCATGCATTGTTACCAGAATACAACACGTGTGAGTGGCCTAAAACAAGCTGTGCAGTTTTTAAAAATGTCGATCCTTATTGTTTTGTCTGTTTCCAGGAGAAAAGAATATTCAGTTTCTGACTGATTTATTTCCCTACATAACCCAACAAATGTCAAACTCTGTTTATAGTGGGATGGGACAACATCTTGAATTTTTAGCAAAAATAGTGGAAGAATGGGATTCCAAAATGATTGCTTGTTCAGAAGGGCACAATTCTAATTGCAAAAATGTTGGCTTCTCCTTCCTGTAAATGGCACATAGCTGCTCTATGCTATTCAAACCTTATTAAGGAACACAAAAAACAGGAGAAAATGAAGAGTTACTGCCTGAAGGAAGCTACTTTTACACCTAAAGCTAGAGGGCATGACTACAATTTCAAGCCTTTAGCAAGTAAATTCAGTTTGTTTGAAGAATGTTTTTCAGATCTGAAAAGCTCTCAGGTACTCTGCCTGCATAGAATATATACATGAAAGAATAGGGAGAGTTTCTTAGCTGATCCCAAATGAAAATAACTTTTAAAAAGCGGAGAAGGTAGAAGCATCAAATACTCACTTGAAAGGGATTCCGCAGGAGGACTTGTTTAATCTCACAGAAAAAGAATTGGAGGGGACTAATTAATTACAAGTGATTTACAAATCAGTAAAAAAAAATGACACATCCAGAAGCATCACAGACATCTCTTGAAATGCCTGTATGGATCTTAGTAGCACAGGTACCTTGATGAATTACCCTTAGTGAATAAGGAGTAATCAACCAAAGGATATTTATCAACTTTTATCAGAGATATTAACTTGTGCTAAACTTTTGCTGTCAGAGCTGGATGGCTACCAAAAGTCCCTTGAAACCTAACTTCAGTTGCTGTGATTATGATGCAGATGTATCGAAACAGAAAAGCACATTTTCCTGTACACTGGGAAGCAACAAGAATCTATAAAAGAATAAGAACAGATGACCAGATCAATGATTGACAGAAAAAGCAACATTCACAGGGAATGTAACAAATCTCCTGTTCTAATAAAAATATTGTATCACTGATTAAAAGTGAATGTTATGTTGAGGATCTGTTATATCATCTTGAGTACAAATACGGAGTGAAAAAAGTATTCCTTACTGCACACGCTTTACATCCAGGGAAAGAAAGAACAAATTTATAACAGTGACCTTGCTCTACCTGAATTCTTTTTAGATCAAGAAAAAGCTATTTCTCAACTTGCTAACACAATGTTTAGAAAGGTAATACACGATCTAAAGAAGCTGAAGAAAGCTATGTTCAAATGAAGAGAGATGTGTGAACAACTAGTCAAACAGTGGACAAGGGGAAAAAAAAGATTGGAAATTGAGAGGATAGCAGTATCCAATTCTGTCAAGAAATGCTTTTGCCTAAATTTTTGTCCTTTATTGTTCACAGTTGGCTTCTTTTTATTTCAGCAACCCAGTTACTCACTATTTTCAAATATAAATTTGAAAAGTAAAGAAAATAGAGGAAAAAAAATCCCAGCAAGAGCTCTTTCTCTTGCTCTTTTTTTATCTTTTTCTCCATATATGTTGTGGGATTGTTTTTGTATTACTGCAGCAGTTCTGAATTTCAATGATAAAGCACTTGGCTTAAACCCAACATGTGCAATAATAGGCTTAGTTACTCAGTACTTGTCCACAATCTCTGAGAATTTCAAAATTTCAAACCTTAACGTCTTTGGAACAAGTATATATCTTATCNCCTGCCCCTGGGGAGGAATAACCTCAGGCACAGGACTGGCTGGGGAAGCTGGCTGGAAAGCAGCTCTGCAGGGATGGACCTAGGTGTCTTGATGCACAGCTTGATTGATCCATCAACGTGCAATTACTGCAAAGAAGGCAAATGGTGTCCTGCTCCCAGCATACGCTGGTGCACGGTATTGTTCCTCCTTGGGGCAGAACTTTGCAGTTGCCCTTGTTGGACTTCAAGAGGTTCCTGTCAGGCCCTTTTTCCAGGAAGGTTGTTCTGGGTGGCACTGTGACCCACTGGTCACCAACATAAAACACCAAACAAAACACCAAAACAAAACCCAGTCACCAAAACACAGGCCTGCTTTCTGAAATCGTGCTGGACACTGAATCTTAGGCAGCTGAAGGGACCTGAGGGGACAAACAGAGCTCTTCTCTATGCAGCACTCTCCTCTGGTTAGCTTTAAAGCAGATTCCCACCCAGTATGTCAGATATGCTCTTTGGATGCTAGATTATAAACAGAGATTAGATGTTTAGACATTCAGTAGGAGACATAACCTTTTAGAAAGCTAGGACTAGCTGCATTTAATCTGTAGGAGATTACATTTGATTTGGCTGCTGGCAATGACTTTCTAGCCAAAAGAGAAAAGCAGCTTCCTATGACTCAAGCCAAAATGTGAATGAATTAATACAAGCCTTTATTCTTCCCTCTGTTGACCGATCAGTTTTCTTGAAGACTTCCTTCACCCCCCTATATTGGAAAGCAGGTGGAGTTGAGACATTTACCTGGAGGCAATCCCTGCCTGTCTGCACCCAGACCACGACCTCCCATAACCTCCACTTAGCTATGAGGTAGAAAGTTAGCCAAGGTGTGAGAGCTTGACTTCCAGCAATATAAAGTCAAGTATCCCCAGTAGCATGGTGCTGGAGCTCTTAGTCCTGAGTACAAGTAAAACCTTTCATAAGCTCCAGTAAGTTACTAGAAGAATGTTGTGTAAAAAGCAATGCAAGGATTACAAACAACTGTGTCAATGCTAATTAAGGTTAGCCAAGGTTTTCTCATTCATACCGCTAAGGGAGCATATGGGAAATGTCATGTTGTCATAGCAGATTCTTTACTTCAAAAAGTTGTGTGAAACATCAAAGCCAAGTAAAATAATAGCTGCATACAACAAAAGGGAGGTACAAGAGCTTCAGATAATATATATTTTTTTTCACTGCCAGAGAAGAGTTGCAGTAAGATTCCATGCAAAAATGCAATCTGCTGTGTTGTCTATTGTCAAGCTGTTACTCTGCCTCTTCTGAGATATTTCTCTATTTTTTATATAAAAGCATTCTGAATGTGCCTTTTAAAGAAAAGTGATTTTATTCAAATAGCACAGAAAGCACTAGAATTAAAAATATTAACTGTAAAAATATTATGCCTCGTAAAATCTTGAAACACTTCCTTTTCATATGGATGTTGCTTTTCTTTCTTCCTGTAGTCTGTAGGATTAAATTAGAAGAAGGTCAACAGTTCTGACTGTGTTAGTTAATAATTGATCCAAATCTTCCCTAATAGATCCAAATTTGGATCCAAATAGATCCAAATCTTTCCTAAATATATTACTATTGTATGTAGATCTCACTTCAATGTGATGGTTCTGTGCAAATAATAAGAGAGACATTTCACCTTTCACCTCATCTAGGAAAACAGCCTTTTCAGAAGTTGTTCCAAACGCTCCTATGTACATATGTACGTATGAGCGGACAAACAGAAGCCAGTGGGAGGGACCCATAGGCTGAGATGAATGTTTGCTTGCCAGGAGAATGTGTAACAGATATTTTCCTATGTCTATAAGCAAAGAAGCAAGGCAGTGAAAAGTATGTTAGACTAAATACACGAATGAGCTGTTCGTTTGCTTTTTCAGTCTTGTTTTTCCTCTTGTATTTTGCATTAGGAATACTGTTGGACTTGCTGTTCACAGATTTCCAAAGAAAGGAAACACAAGTATCCGAAATATAGGCATTGGCAGAAGTTTCCTCTCTATTTCTTTTTTTTTCTTATTTTTTTTTTTTTTTCTTTTTTTTTTTTTTTTTTTTTTTTTTTTTTTTTTTTTTTTTGGTCTGTTTGTTTGGCAAAAGTGGGTCTTAAGCTGTGTATGAACCATCACAAGTTCAAGTTATATGTCAGTCTGTTATCTGACTAACAGGGAAGCTGAGCTGGCATGGGAACTTCTGGATAATCTGAATATCTGGCTTTGGGGAAGCAAATAAGTGGGATATGCTGAGACTGACAACCTCCAGCTCAGTGGGGTAGTCGGACCCCTTGGGAGATGTTGTCATCTTCTATGAACCATAGTTTGAGCTCCCTTCTTCTTTCAGCTCTCCTGAGTACACGATGTCTATCCTGTGGCTCTTGGGCATTTGAAGATTTGATGACTGACTTTTGGGATCAGGAAGGCTGGACACATATTACAGGAGTGCCAATCACTGAAGACCAACAGCTTACCAGTGATTTTTGGAACTGAACACAATGCAACTTTAATGGAATATCCGGGAATGCTCATTTAAGACTTGTTTTTACACTATCTTATTTCTTAACTTGAGGCTGTGGCTTGAACTGATAAATATGACTATCTTCACATTGCTCCTGGCAGAGATCACTAGAAAGCCATTGAGAAAATTCATTATGGAGAGTCATAGTGTAGAGCTTTGTTTAAAGTACTTATGATTTGACTATCACTTGAAAGGGTTTGTTGTGATTTGTTTTTCTACTGACTCTTTCTTCCAGTTATTTGGTGGAAAATGGAAGATGCTCACCAAGAGAAAGTGAGACTGTTTAGAGCCTGTAGATGGCATTATGACATTACTACATTTCTGCCCACTAGCTCTGGACACATTAAAAAAAAATAAAGTATCAAGAGGTCATAAAGGTATATAGCAGCTGTGCCACAGCTGATGAAGTTAGACAACTGCCAATCAGTATGGTTTCAATCCTTTGAAAAATATCAGTATAATGATTAACTGGATTTCAGCCTAGTGAGTGAATGCTATATAACCTATGAGTAATTTACTGAGTAATGCAATCTGTTTCTCAGGAGAACTTCGTTGTGGTTATAGTCAACTAAGATTAGCAACTGGCAAATCAAAACTGGAAGTAATTCTATAGTCAACAGTGGAAAAGGCCAAGACATGCCTTAAGGCCCTAATTGTACTGACATACAGAAAACAATATGACCTGGCTGTGTTACACTATTGGTATTATGCCTTGGAAATACCAAAGATGTGTCACCTGAAAGGAGTACTACTCTATTTTTTAATATTTTTTTTTCAGAATCCAAGACAGAAAATGAAGATGTGGCTAAAAGTGAAAACATATAGTGAAGGACACGTAGGATTCAGTTAACTTGCTCTCCTTCTTTATGTGAATTAAGTTTCAGGTCAGTAGTCTGTAACAAATGCTCTGTTCCAGAGGGAGACAAGCTAGTGCACTACAACACAGAAACGATACTACCTTTTAAAATGTCCACCAGGGTACATAAGAGTATTTAGCACACTAAATCAATAATACTTTGCTGAGAGTAACCTTTTAAAAAAAAAAAAAAAGAAAAAACATAAACTTTCAGTAGAGATCAGCTATACTTGGATTACCTTCAGTATGCACAATATATTCCAAGGTAATCATTGTGATCTGAGATGAAAATTATCCTGGAGAGCTTATTTAAAACATAAAGCTTTCTTGCGTGGTCCAAATACCTTTCTATTTTGCTAGTACATATTAAAAATACCTTACCATAGTGTTGATAATTTAAATTGTAAGCAGCATTATGTTACATGTGTCAAGTATGTCTGGAGAGTAAGGTGATTGCTTACCATAGAGGATTCAAAATAAGGTATCATGCTGACTGTCTTTCCATTGTAATTTGGGGGTTGCACACACTGAAGTGTGATTTTTTTGCATCAACCATGAGCTTAACACAGGTGTTTTTGTGTAATTTTTGTGTACAACACAAAAAAAAACAACACAGTTTTTTTGTGTAATGCAGACCAGCTGCATGATCTAGTTGTCTACCAGAACTAAAAACCTATCCCTACACTTCGATCAGGTTGGTCCATCCCAGATAATGTGTCGGAAGAATGAAATAATTCACTTGATTCAAGAATCGAGCAAGAAATAATTTTTAATTATAGCAGTGTCATCGTTTTCCTGTGAAAGAAAAAAACATCTTGCATAAGTTTCATGACCATTTATCAGAAGCTGTATCCATGTTGCATATAAACATTTGTCAATATAAAGTAAATATCTTTTCAATATTTCCACACAAGATTTTTGACAAGACTAACTTTACCTCAGATAGATATTTTTCCTGGTGTCCTTTGGGCCATGTCTTCCACCTGATAAAAGACTCTTGAAAGTGAAGCTTTCTCCTTCGAACTGTGGATCCGCATTCATAGTTAACACACAGATAACTGGAGCAATGAACTCTGTAGGTGCATGAATCTGTTAGAATAGAGGAAATTGCTGTTAGGAGAGACTACAGTAACACATCTCTGTACAACAGTAAGTAGAATCCATCCTCCATTCACTACAGTGGCTCCCTATGGAGTGCTGAATAGGTAGAGCAGAACTTGCATCTGTCTGTCTTAGCAGCTCTGTTGGCTTTTTCATACTCAGCTCTATCTTCCTTCCATATGTGATGAAATATTGCTTCCTATGTGCAAGGTCAGAGATCTTAGGCAGTATTATCTTTGTTAAATTCATTACACATTCTTTCACCAGCTAACAGGTTTAACATATTAAACCTTAAACATATTTATTCATTAAAAGTACGGGATATAAGTAGGGTGAAGGGAACTGGATACTCAAAAGCATTGTATTTTATTTTGCTGGTGTTGACACTATATTTGAGTCTTTATCCTTTAAAAGCCTATTTTGGATATTATTGATTTAATACATTCTAGGAAAACTGCTTTGAAAAGTACAGTGTAATTTTCTTCTCAGACAGAAGGCTAGTAAATGTTTTGCTGTTAGAAATTGAGTTTATCTGTGTGATGGATAGTAACTTTGTGTCTAAGCATAGTGATTGTCTCTTAATGTTATGTTTCTAGTGGTGCTACTTAGCTGAAATACAGCTGAGGTTTGAGATCCTGACCTGGCACTGAACAACACAGCTTCTCTGCTGTCTATGAATCTGTGCAATCTAATCAGCTGAAGACAAGTGTTGAGAGTTCAAATCAAAATCCAGTCAAATTAAAAAGTATTTTTCCTGTGTCAAATACAACTGTAACAATCAAATATTATATATAGAACAGTATACAATAGTTCTTGCGTAGTCATACATGCTCTCCCTGACTTCAGTGTTCACTGCTATGAGCATCCACTGTTCAATTTGTTTCTGAATAAATTCTGATGCTAATTTTATTACCTCTCTAGAAGTGTGTTTTCATTTAGAACAATGAAACAGGCACTTGGGCATGAGTCACTCATAATTAGACCGAGGTGTTTATGCTGTGCTTCTAATAAGAGACATAGTAAATAGGATGTTTACTAATAATTATAGGGAAATAATCTAAACAGTTCCTCTATCAGACTGGAAATCATTGAGAAACTGAGGAGAACAAGGTCCATCTTAAATTACCATTGCATATATCTTAGAGGATCTGTCATTCCTCAGGCTTTATCTGTTTATTCTTCAAGTGCACAGGGCTGTCTGGAGGCTAGTGATGTGCAGCCTGGTGATCAGCCCTGGTAGAGGAAACCCTCAGCTCCTGGAACATGGTGATGGCAGGTCAAATGAATGGCAAAATTCCCACTGACTGGAGTGGATGCTGTTTGTGTTTGGAAGAGGGTAGTCGTGCAATTATTTTCTTAAAGGTATTTCGTCAGGTTTCCCCAGTCCTGGAATTGGTTTGGTATATTCTACCACTTTCTAATGCCGTTATGGTTATCTGAGACCACTCTGACTAGGTATTCTGTTTATTGTGTTTCCCCTTCAAAGCACTTCTCTGTAACCAGAACCACTCAGTGTTGGACAGGGACAGGGAACTGGAGTCCTTGGCATTAAGAATGCTTTACTGTACAGCCTCTAAAAGCAGCAAACATCACTAACTGCCTCCTTCCCTCCCCCGCCACAGCTCAAGTATGGTGTGTGGGCCTTCACTTTCCAATGCAACCCTCAGTTCCATAAATGCAGTAAAAAATGTGAGTTAAAATAACAGTATCTAAAGAGGAGAAGGTTCCAATTCTCTGTACAGACAAAAAAAAAACCTGGAGATTTATCAGCTCCTCTCAGCCAACATGTGTTTGCAGACACCCAGGGGAAGAAATGAGTTCTGGGAACTGCTGGTGATTCCAGTGCAACATGGGGCACGGAGCATCCCTTGGACATGGTTACATTATAAACATGGGCTATTGGACACAGCAAAACAAAACCTGTGGGTTTCCAGCTAAGTGTTAATTTTCAAGGCATGGATCAAGCCTTTTCTCCCCAAAGTGTTGACTGCAAAGCCAAGACTTCCCTGAAACTCATTCCTAAATAAGATGAGGAACGCCTGAAAGAAGGTGCATGTAATACCTTTGATATTGTCCTCTAGAGATATAACTATTTTCATAAAATAAAAGTAGAATCACAGAACGGTTGAGGCTGGAAGCAACCTCTGGACGTCATCTGGTCTACCCGCCTTGCTCAAGCAGGGTCACCAAGAGCAGGTTGCTCAGGACTCTGTCCAGACAGCTTTTGAACATCTCCGAAGACGAAGTGTCCAACACCTCCCCAGGCAACCTGTGTCAGTGCACAATCACATTCACTGTAAAAAATTGCTTCCTGATGTTCAGAATGAACCTCCCTCGTCTGCTTTAGTTTCCTCAGAGACATTTGCATTTTCTAAGAACAGAGGCATTTTTAATTTGCAAATATAGATAATTGCAAATATCAATCATGAAATGATAGATGGCTACAGAAACAATCAGGTGGGAGAGCCTGCTACAGACTCTGCCATTAGCTGCTGAAGCAGGTACACTTGTAACTCAAAGAATGCAGGTCCCCTTCTATGTATCTCTCCGCAGCTCCAGCATTCAAAAATAAAGGTAAATAGCTGCCCAGGAAATAGAGTCCATTTAGCTCCAATTCCTTGTCTAGTACCAAGACTATGCAGAGCTGATTTCTCCCTGTCTCTTCTAAAGGTTTCAAAGTCATTGCAATCTCCTGCTTTCCTCTGGGAAATGGCTGGAGAATGGAAGGAGATCTAGCTGAGTGCCTATGGGCATAGCAACCACCTGCCAGCTTTAAACTGAAATCATAAAGGACAATTTCTCTCTCACTGCCTCTTTCTTCAGCTCCATAGGTCTTTCAAACACAACTTCATGACACTACCATCCCCTTTTTGGTATTTTAGTTTCCATTTAGGGAACTGCCTGCCAACAAAATCCCACCTCCTTCCTCCACCAAGTTAGAAAATGGAATGATGTTGCTAGATCTGTAGGCTGTTCTTTGGGCACAAGTTAAAACGCAAGAAATTCCATTTAACCATAAGAAAAAGACTTTTTTACCGTGAGGGTGGCCAAACACTAGAGGCATGTAGAGAATATTTTTGGATAATTTCAAAGTCTGACTGAACACAGTCTTGGTGAACCTGTTGTTGGTGACCCTGCTTGGACTAGGATGTTGGACTAGATGATCTCCTGACATGCCTTCCCAGCTCAGCCATTCTGTATTCCTGTGATTCTCCCATGCTCTGGCTGCACATCCTTTCTGTTCACTTCTGCATGAGAGTCTGCACTTTCTGCTCTGGTTGGAAACTTCCAGCTACTGACTTTTCCCTACAATATAACTCAGTGCCTAATACAGTATGAACTGGGTTTCTTCTGGGTTCTATTACAATACCAGTGTTAGTGACGATTTAGTTTCTCAAATATGAGTTCACTTTAAATATGATCATTTGTTATTTTTTTGTAAAGCCATGGTAGCGCAAATCACAATGACTCCAAACAAATGCTTTTTATGGTAAATAACTAAGTAGCTATATAGAATACTGACATATATTTATTCTTAAAGCAGTTTGTACCCTTCTTTTTAAAGAGACATTTTTTATTTTTATTAATGCCACAATCCTTTTACCTTCAAGGCTGAAATGTGGCACATTTGTTGTCAAGTCAGGAGTGTTTTGTCACTGCTAGGGGATTTTTTTTTTTCTGTTATTTTTTATGAGCAATATGTTTCAAATTAGGAAGAGCAAGGATAATATCTTTGTGATTGTTAAAAAAAAAAAAATAGTTATGCTAGTCTTACAGTTCCCAAATTCCTGTCTCAAGGGGCATACTAAATATAAATTGGGTAAGTACATATATGTCTTTATTACAGAAATACCACTCATTGGTCTCCACTGTATAGAACAGACCTTAGGAAGAAAGCTTCCAGGGTAAAGCAACGCTTTGCCTCTTTTTTTTTTTTTTTTTATTTTTTTTTTTTTTGTTATTTTTTAATTTTTTTCTTTTTTAATTTTTTTTTTTTTTT